>RCUC01126437.1:0-38227 GCA_003697995.1 Taxidea taxus jeffersonii
TTTATTTATTTGTCAGAAAGAGAGAGAGAGAGGCAGGCAGAGGGAGAAGCAGGCTCCCCACCCAGCAGGGAGCCCGATGCGGGACTCTATCCCAGGACCCTGGGGTCATGACCTGAGCCAAAGGCAGACACTTAACCTACAGCCACCCAGTTATCCCAAAGAGCACATATTCTTAATGAACTTATGGAGATAACTGTATTCCCATGAAAATAAGAATACTCAGTAAATTTCCAAATTCTGGAGGGACCAGTAAATGTTTAAGTTATGTTTACAAAGGTATACTTAATAAAATCACTACAAGTCACGGATGGTTTAAGAGAAAAGAGAAAAAGATTTCCTTAAATCGGGAGTGGGTGGGAGAAAGTCTTCTGGAACTAGCAATACTTCAAAGAAAATTTGTAAGAAAAAATATACATATATAAAATCATACTTATCACTTTGACCCAGTCCCATATTATTTAATTCTTGTTCTGTTTGAATCCAGTTTTTCATTAATTCTGGAAATTCTTACCCAGTTCAGTTTAATGATCTTGAAGTTATCAGAAACCTATATTCTAGAATACTTTTCGCAGTCTTTTCTGTTCATCTTTCAGAAATTAAAGCACATTTGCAAAAGCATTAAGAATAAAACAAAACTGTCTGGAAATGAAAAGACTTAAAAATTCCCCTGGTTAAAAATCTGATGAGAGTTCATTATAGTAGAACTGACAAAGAAATTTGGTTATTTCTGTGACATACAACATTTTAAGATAACTACAATTACTACCGATAACATTATACAGGACATATCAGATTTCTAGGAATTTCACACAGTTTCTAGAACATGTACATTAATAACATGCATCCATACAAGTATAAGCTAAAAAGGTTTAATATCACCTCTTATTTGATAATGCTTCCCATGTAATTGATATATTAAATAAACCTAATTAGTTTAACATCTCTTTTTATATGGAAAGAGAACAAATCTTTTGAGAAGTTCCCAGGACCTGCTGGAAAACACCAAAGTTAGTTTGAGGCCAGAAGACTTCATTTAGAATTTGATTCTGGGGATTCTGTCCAAACATCAAAAGGTGTGAACATTTGACTCAATAGGATCACAGATCATTATGAAATATTACTAAATTATCTATTTAACCAAAGTAACAGTAGGGGGCACCTGGGTGGCTCAATTGGTTAAGTGTCTGCCTTAGGCTCAGATCATGATCTCAGGGTCATGAGATCAAGCCCCATGTCAGACTCTCTGCTCAGTGGGGAGTCTGCTTCTCCCTCTTCCTCTGCCCCTTTTTCTTTCATAAGATCTTTTTTTTTTTTTTTTTCATTTTTTTAAGTAACAGTAGAAGGGGTTAACATAAATACAGAACGTCACATACTTGGGAGCAAAACTTAGCTCTCTTGAGAAGACTGGGTTTTCTTATTAATCAAAGACCTGATAAAGACAATATGAAGCACATGAAAGTGTGTTTTAAGACACAAAATCTTTACTTTTCAGGTAGATAACAAGTAAAGAAAAACCTTTCTTAGTCTCTTATCAGAAGCAGACCAACAGTCCAAGAAAACTTTGTTTTTTAGTAGATGAAAGGCAATTAAGTTTTGGTTTTACATAAGTACACTTTGGGTATTGTAGTGTGTTTTTAAACCTTTATTATCTCTGGTTGTTTTAATTACATATGTTAATTAGAATTCTTTTTTTTTTTCAAAGACTTATTTATTTATTTGAGAGAGAGCGCAAGTGAGCAGGGGAAGGGGTAGAAGGAGAGACTATCCAAGCAGACTCCCTGCTGAGCGTGGAGCCTGACATGGGGCTCGATCCCATGAGATCAGGACCTGAGCTGAAATCAAGAGTCGGCTGCTTAACTGACTGAGCCACCTAGGCACCCCCTAGAATTCTTAACAAGTAGAATTCTTAATTGCCAGTGAAAACTGAGAGTTGTGGGTTGGCAAATATATAAATATTTCAAGAAGTATATTCTTTCTAATAGTAAATTTTCCAACGTGGCAGCAAGGCTGTTTATAAATAGACCCAAGTATCCTTAGTTTCTCTATAAAAGGAAGGAAAAGCACATAAACCTGTGTTCAGTAATTAATGTTCAGTAAATATCTTATTTGAAATGATCTAAGTAGTCAATGAATATCCATTATTTATTTATTTTAAAGATTTTATTTATTTATTTGACAGATCACGAGTAGGCAGAGAGGCAGGCAGACAGAGAGGGGGAAGGAGGCTCCCCACTGAGCAGAGAGCCCGATGTGGGGCTCGATCCCAGGACCCTGGGATCATGATCTGAGCTGAAGGCAGAGGCTTTAACCCACTGAGCCACCGAGGCACCCCGAGTATCCATTATTTAACTCAGCTCAGTATAATTTAAAGTTTCAAGTTACCAAGAAGATTTTGGAAGCTATTTTCAAGTAGACATACCATAAAGCATAATTATTGTTGAAAAGTTCCTTTTTAAGTTTTATCTTACTTACATGTGTATTTAATTCACTGTTCTTAACAATTATGTTTAGATTAGTCATGAGAATTTCATGAGACATTAAACAGCTAACCATCATCTTAAGTTCTCTTCCTCACAAGTTCTCCGAGATAACATGAGCTTATTTGAGTTTTAGTGAACTTAGGTAGAATAAAAGTATTATATTTAATGCTGGTAACTCTAAAGACTTGCCTGTTTTAATTAAACCTACAAAGTTACACTAACTTTTTTTTTGTTTTTTTTTCCTCTTGAAGATCATCCTAGATCACATGAACTTGAAAAACATTTGGGTTAGTTTCCATACTTTTGAGAGTATACTTGGTTCAAATAAATACTTCTTTTTCCTTTAAGCCAGTTAAATAGAGCTCTTTACAAATTAATTTGACCTTATGATCTGGAAGTTGAAAAAATACCGCCCATTTATAAAATACATACATAGGCGAAGGTAAAGAGACAGACTCGGAGTTCCTATAGCTTACATTTTAGCTCAGGGGAGAGGACCTGATTCAGCCTCTGAATATCAGCTTCCAATTTGGCTAGATTCTAACCATGAAGTTACTTTAACAAAACAAAAAGCCCTCAAATACCTTGGGAGATTTCAGCTGGGACAAAATGTATTCCTGGTTGTACTGTACATTCCCTTAGACATAAAAGGTCTCCCAAAGAGGGTCCAGAAGTTACTACCCTCTCAAGATCCAGAGCCACTCCTGAAGGCAACCAAAGGAAAGGAAGATTCAGACCATCCCCCGGAGAGCTGACAACGGTCAGTTCTGCAAATGGAGTGCAGCCCACATTTCTGCCGCCAAGTGATGCTCCAACCCGATGGCTGCCAAGCCAAGGTCTGAGGACACAAAGCAGGATAAACAAAAAGGCAGTGGCTGTCCCTAAGAGAGAAAGGATCATAACCAGTGGGTACCTCAAAGCAAATTCACAAGTCATAGTTCCAAGATCTAATTCTTACATATGTTTTTTGCCTGCCAATATGAATTTTCAGAGGAAGGGACAATGTAAAATTTTACCTTCCTCTCTCAACTGGGTATCCCAGAGGTATAGGAAAGCCAACCCTGGTAAGAATTTTCACCCTCTGTCGGGTCTGGAAAGAGTCAGGTGTTTTAGTAGGTCTAGTCCTAGTTACCAGAAACTAGGGAGTAGCAGAAGTGATTTTCCCTTTACTTCTTATACTGAGTACTTGGCTACAATGCCTTCTTCTCTAGGACACCTTCATAAGTGGATAAGGTTCAGAGTTCTCCAGCGTGGCCTTTGTAATTAAAGATTCTCTTTGGTAAGGTTAATTTGCTTGTTCAGCCTTAGAACAAAATTACGTTCCCCTGAAGTCTCACTCTGGACCCAGTCCCGCTGAAGTCATACCCAATCTATCCTAGACCCAGTCTGATTTCCGAGTTGGACCCAGTCAGGCCCCAGAACCCGTCCAGTTTCTAAGTAAGACCCAGTCTGACTCTGGCTCATTTCTGGGCCTAGTCTAGAAAGAGAAATGTTCAAATAAAGTCTGACATTCATAGTGTAAAAACTGCAGAGCTAGGATCCAGGATGAACTTAGCTACTTCCTCCAGAGGCATCAAGAACAGAGCAAGCCCAGGGAGCCCAGCGGGTACCTATGTCTAGTCATTCATTGCTCCTGGGGATCGTGGGGGTGGAGGGAGGTCTCCTTCACATCCCTCCTCTGAGAGCAGAACTGTTAAAAGATAAACGGAGACATATTAAAAATTGTAAGAGTTTATTTGAGCAAAAATCAATTCGAATTGGGTAACGTCCAATCTAGCAGATAGAAAGGAGCTCTGAGGAGCTGCAGGAAATTTTATAGGCAGAAGGGAACAGGAACAAGGAACTTGGGGCAAAAAGCGAGGTGCTTTTGCCAAGTTTCTTTCCTTTGCGGGATGACAAGGGTCTCTCAGGCAGATTACTTAACGAGCACCAACCAGGTGATTCCTGACAGACTGGTATAAGATTCTGTCTCTGAGAGAGCTGAAACTATAGTTAAGTGTCAGTATGGTGCTTTGGAGCTTAGAATAAGCAACTCCACTTTGGGCCTTTTTTTTTTTTTTTTTTAACAGATGCTATTATTTAACATGTAGCTAGTTATTTTTTCCTTAGCACTATTTGTTTCTTGGAGCTTATAGTTTAGAGATAGTACAATGTGTGAAACATAAATGCAAAAGAAGGAGAGAAAAAAAAGAAACCATTAACTCATTCATTCGTTTATTCATTTGTTTATAAGTTAATCAAATATTTGTTCAGGGGCCCTTATGTACAGGGCACTTTTTTTGATATTTGATGAGCTCATTCACCATTTGATAGAATGCAGAAATTACCAGCATTGACTGTAAATGCTGGATGTGGTTCATCAGAATAGTGGTACTTCTCCCAGTTGAGTTTCCATAGTGGTGACATTGCTACATTATGTGGAAGTTAGCCTGCTCTGTGTGTGTGTGTGTGTGTGTGTGTGTGTGTGTATTTCTGTTGAGGAGAACAATTTGCCTGATGGAGGAATGGCTTTTGGTTTTTGTGTAGACTTGGCTCATTTCTTCTCTAAGCTTCTGCGGAAATAGACAGGACGTCAGTTGTCCTTTCTGCCCATCTTAGTTGAAAAGGAGCAAGAGAATAGAAGTGAATAGGAGCTGCCTTCGCCCTAACACAGCTAGGTTGCCTTCAGGAAAAGAGCACTAAGACTGGACTCCGTGGTCCAGTGACTGGAGCCGTGCTGTGAAGAGGGAGTGATGAGTGGAGGTCTGAACGGGGCTGGTTTTGTTAGAGTTCCATTTCCTCTTCTCAGGGGTTAGCATGAGTCCTTGATGCTTTCTACATTTGTCCCTGTTGGGATGTGAATTCTCTTCATGCTTTTGTTCTAACTAATTGCATGATAAGATACCCGTATCTGACACAGTGTTACTTAAAAATGCTTTCATGACCAAAATATCGAATTCCTGAGTCCATGATTCCTAACGTTATGCTGGTGGTTCCTGCTCCCCGGTTGTATGGCAGACTCACCATCCAGAAAAGTACAGAGGCGTATCACAGGTCTACTCAGTCAAAATCTTGGGGTCAGAGAACCACACGGTGAGAGCATGCCAGGATAGAAATAAAGCACCTCAAACTCTGCAGACTTGAGGGTGTGTGTGTGTGTGTGTGTGTGTGTGCTTGAGCTAGCAGAGGTCAAGGCTAAGAGAGATCATGTTAAATATTGGACATGATAGAGATGCAGAACAGAGACCATGCCCAAAACGTGAAGAATGGCAGAGGAAGAATTGAATACATTTTTGGGGATAGGAAGAACAGGTACGCTGGGAGCGTACGATAGGAAGAACAGGTATGCTGGTCTCAAAGGAAAGGAGATTCAGGATGAATTATAACCCCCGGGATGAATTATAACCCAATTATAATCCTGGTGCGACGGTTCATGTTCTCTCCCTTGCGAATGCCTGCTCCTCCTGTTCCCAGTAGCCGAAACTGCCTTCCCCACACTGCCTGCCCTGCTACCCAGGACAGAGCTTCAACCTTAGATATGCAGCCTCATGTTTGTCTTCATTTAAAAGTCCCCTTAGGGGCATCTGGGTGGCTCAGTGGGTTAAAGCCTCTGCCTTTGGCTCAGGTCATGGTCCCAGGGCCCTGGGATCGAGCCCTGCATCGGGCTCTCTGCTCCGCAGGGAGTCTGCTTCCTCCTCTCTCTCTTTCTGCCCGCCTCTCTGCCTACTTGTGATATGTGTCTGTCAAATAAATAAATAAAATTTTTAAAAGTCCCCTTATCCCTGGGCCTAGGAAGGAACCCCTCCTCCCTGCCCATGTATCTTTTTTCAAATTCAGCAAACGACAAAATAATGGCTAGTGGTAGGCCTTGGGCTCTGACAGCACTAACAGGGCTCCAGTCCTTGCTTTGGAGAGTGTGAATGTTGGCAACTTTGAAAAGAATCCTAAAATCAGCTTATTGGGTCATTGTAATTGAGTGCAAGCTGAGTAATCTCTAGAGCGTGGAATGCTAAGGTTTTCCTTCCCAGAGACAAGAGTAGCAACATATTGTAAAATCATAGGATGAAGGTTCCATGAATTAGGTCTCATGCTGGCCAGCCCCCATGTTCTCAGCACACGGGGCATACCCCGCCTTAGCTGATTCCAGTGGGTCCTTAAGAACTCATTAAACAAACCACCAGACTCCTTCGCACATCCAAGTGAAGAGCTGGCTGCTGGCTGTGGCCCACCCAGTAACCCGGGGATTGATTCGAGGCTGCCATGTTGCCTGTTAGGGAAGACCAAGGGGTCTAGGACCTTGTTACCCTGGATTGAAAAAACAGTGGCCAGCAACTGTCTTCTCCCCTTGTTAAGATTAATTGGATACCAGAGTTCTTGCTTAAATCCTGAAGTTAGAATCTGTGTACCCAGAAGAATGAGTCTGAGATAGTAAAGAAATATTTTGCCTTCGGCGATTTCATTATAACAGAAGGAGGAAATTGAAGGAAAAGCGGTATATAGCAACAGAAATAATGATAAGGGGAGACAGTATAGTTTACCAGGCAGTGACCCATCCTATGTCATTTAGTCCTTGTTACAACCCTCTGGGAGAAGAACTATGATTAGGGTGCGTGTGTGTGTGTGTGTTATGGGGGAGGAAACTGAGGCACATAGAGACTGTAATTTACCAAAAGCACAGTCAGGCAATGGTGCCATCAGGGTCAGAACCCACGGCAGACTCTCTCCAGAACCACCATACTTTTATAATCAGGAACAAAATAAGCCCCCAGTACCAGGGTGTTTTATGTTTACATCTGAGATGCCTGGAGAGCTCGGCCATCCTCGAGGCCAGGGTCCCGGGCCACTGCCTGGTGCCCACTGATGTGTCTGAAGGACATGAGGGGAAAAGTCTGTGTGTGTGTGTGTGTCTGTGTGTCTGTGTGTCTGTGTGTCTGTCTCTCCTCTCAGCTGTGGAAGCTCCTCCCTGAAGGAGAAGTTAGGAGAACTCGTGAACCCCAGGTCCCTCATCCTTCCAGACTCGGGCATTTCTGCGTGTACGTGGTCTGTCAGGCTTGTCACTCTGGACTCGTGTAAGAAGCAAAGCAGGATATCAGAATTTTACCCTTGTTATCCCAGGTTCCTTTTATGCTGACCCATGGGTGACCCTTGGGCAGAGTTGTTTTCGGAGGGAGTGAAAGTGAAGCAGCCTCCTTGTTCTTCCAGGCTTAGTTCAGCCCCCAGCCCCATCTGCTGCTCGGCAGATAGGGCAAAAGCCAGGTTTGAGAGCCATTCAACTCCCTCCTCTCCCCCAACTGTCTGTTAGGTGTCGGTCAAGTAATTGCAGCTCTCAGAGCCCAGTTCTTCATCTGTGAAGTGGGTACAGTAATCCTTCCTTCACAGGGTCTCACCAGGCTTGTGACCTCCGGAGCATCAGAATCAGGGCTTCCAAGTTATTTGCCAAACCTTTTTTTTTGTTGTTTTCCTTCTCTTTGTTCCCTGGTTTACTGTAGACACGGTAGTGTCCAGGGTTCCTGGCCTCTCGAATCCTATTTATGTTTTTTAACTAATTTTCTCTATGCTTTATATATGACCTTAATTGTAAGCCATAAAATACCCAAAGCTTAATCCTGTGTTTGTGTAAAACGTGTACCCGGTGAAGGACAAGCTATCGGTAATGATAGCTGTTCCTTTTACTGTTCCAGAAACCGTGCAGAGTAGCTCCTAGGTTTTTCTCTTTGTGTCGGTGAAGTGTGTGGGCTCAGACAGGTGAAGTGACTTGCCCACAGTTGCACTGTTAATTCATGGCAAAGTCATTAATAGAAGCCTCTGTCAGATCCCAGTGCTCCTGCATCATCTCAGGGTTAGACAGACTGCCTGAGGGCATTTAGGACTAGGAAAAAGTCTGCCTACCTCCTTATGGGCTGGCTGGGTGAGCCCCAGCCCTTGGAACCCTTTGGGAACTGCAGGAGCCTCCAGCGGGTGGGAAGTGGAGACGGGACAGTCTCGTTCCTTGATGCCTGCTTCCCATTCTGCTCCAGAGTGGCTCCCGTAGCCCCTCTTCCCAGCCGCCCCGGGACCGCCCCGGCCCCCGCCAACCAGCCTCCTAACTTTTACTCTAGAAAAGAAGACAAACCTTTGGATTTTTAGAGGGTCTCTCCGAAAGATAGGTGTGTGTGTGTGTGTGTGTGTGTGTGTGTGTGTGTGTCTCTCTCTCTCTCTCTCTCTCTCTCTCTAAAATCGGTGCCTGTTAAGGAGAGCAAATCTACGGGGAGCTCCAGGGCTCCAGAAAATGTTTGCCGTGCTGCAGTTTCTCTGCCACACAGTGTGGAAGGCAATTATCTTCGGAGGGGATTCCACAGCCCTGCGCGGGCTTCCCCGGCGTAAGATTTATTGTCGTCTGGATTGGGTGTTCTTTATAAGAGCATTTACTCGGCATCTAAAGCGCTGTCAAGAGTGCTACTTCCTGAATGCTTTTGAGGTTGCAACTGCTAAGCTTCATTTTCCCGTCTTGGAGATATATTTTTGAAATGGTATGCAGGGATTTGTAAGGCCTCGTGCTTTCCATTGACACTGACAGGAGCTGCACCGTTAAACCCCTGCACGCTGCTGCGGGAATTTACCCCCTAATGCCCGGAGCCCTCCCGCAGGCCCGTCTGGCCCGCACGTGCAGAGGGTTCCCCGGAGTGGGGGAGAGGGCATGGGAGCGCGTCCTGTTGTTTTGTGTAAGTCATGTCAGCTAATCAGTCTCAAAGTTAACTGTTTGCTTATTTAAACAAAGGAGAGGCGAAATCTCTTCTTTGGCTTTTCTCCCCCTTGCCTTTATGTGAATCTTATGAATGCCAGAGGAAAACTAGAGCTTCGAGTCAGCTAAATATACTGTATCATGAAACCTTAGGGACCACTGAATTGGGAACAGTGGCCCTTTACTGCTAAGAAGGTGTTTTATTGAAAACGCGCCGACAGGCTCTCCCTGGAGAGTGAGCAAAAGAGAAGGCAAGATGCCCGACAGTAATACAGGTTGTTCTCTTAGGCAAGCTAAAATGTAGAGTTTGGCACTTCTGGGCTGTGATCCGGCCGGCAATCGACGAGACGAATGTGCATTTTTACATTAAAAGTGCCATATTTCACCGGCCCTGGTCCCTCCCCCCGTTTCTTAAGTGTCTTAATTTATATATTCCAGTTAACAGTTCATTTCTGTCCAGCTTTGAAAAGTTGTCTTTTGAATAAATGGAGGTAGTCAAAATTTCCTAATCCTGGCAGGCTTACCAGCAGAGGGCAGGCGTAAAGAAGGTTTTGCTAGGAGGGTGTGTCAACCTAGGGTCACAGGAGGGTGGCGTTGCAGTGGGAGGGAGACCTGTGAGCCTCGTTCAGAGGGCGAGATGCAACACGTCCCTCTGCCTCTTTCCAGGCCTGGTGCACAACCCACGTCTCTGGAAAAGCTGACTTTACTAAGTAAAGGTGGCCAGTTGCCTTTATCAGATATTCAGCGATTTCTCCATGATTAAACTTCAAAAAAATATTCGAATGTCATTTCATGCCCCCTGAGCCATCTATTCTTGTCCCTTCACTGATCCAGTTCTCGTTAGGCTTAAATCCGAGAGTTTGCGTGGGGGGTGTGCCAGGAACGCTGTTACTCTTTGGAGAGGAAATAGGGACTCACTCTTGATGATCGTAACGATTCATTCTTTCTGATACCTGAAGGACAAAGCTCTTTGGGAAATGCTTTCCTGCCCCCAAATGTGTACCTTTTTGAGAACTTTGCACATTTCCGTGTAATCTGTTCTCACCTTATGGCAGAAGCCGTCCACTAATACACTTTGCATTTTATTAAAACAAGGGATTATAGTTTTATCGTAAATGAGAGAGAATAATTTGTTACAGTCCATGAGATGCAGACTTAGGACGGGATGTGGCCATTTTTTTTTTCTGCGTAAGATTTTGTTTACTGGTAATTACATATGATTTTGTTTTCTGTGTGTCTTGACATTTAGAGTGAGGAAGGGTGGGGGTGTTAATATTTTCCATAGCTTATTTCCCCATCATGTTCCTAAGTCACCTGAATGTTGACATGTGACTGTGTATATATATAAATTAACCAGGAGCACTGGCATTATAAAATGTTGCATTAAATGAAGATGCTCGGGGCGCCTGGGTGGCTCAGTGGGTTAAAGCCTCTGCCTTCGGCTCAGGTCATGATCCCAGGGTCCTGGGATCGAGCCCCACATCAGGCTCTCTTCTCAGCAGGGAACCTGCTTTCTCCTCTCTCTGCCTGCTTCTCTGTGATCTCTGTCTGTCAAATAAATAAATAAAATCTTTAAAAAAAAATATTTAAATGAAGATGCTCCTGGCAGTGTAGAGGGCGTCAAAAAGAGAAATTTAAACTCCTTTGAAACGGTAGGAACTCATAGTCCTTTCCCTTGGCCACGCAGGCACAGACCAAAAGCACCATATTTAGGGGCGCCTGGGTGGCTCAGTCAGTTATGCATCTTCCTTCTGCTCGGGTCCTGATCTCATCTCAGGGTCCTGGGATTGAGTCCTCTGTCAGGCTCCCTGCTCAGCGGGGGAGTCTGCTTGTCTCTTTGTCCCCCACCCCCACCCCTGCTCATGCTCACTCACACTCTCTCAAATAAAATAAATAAAATCTTAAAAACCATAATGAACTGTATGGTCAGCATAGACTTAGGAGCGACGACATGAACAGTATCGGCACGGAGCTGACTGCCTTAGCTCCCTGTAGATGGATGATGTATTAATTTATGTTTTTAAGTAAAAGCACTTAAATCAAGAAGGAGCTGTGGTTCCTTGGAGACAAGTGCCCAAATTTCAGTATTCGGGCACTGGTGTTACAATTTAGTACCTGTAATTGGCAGCAGGTTGGCCATCTTTGGAGACCTCAGAAAGACTAAAGCAGGGCTCCCTCCGGAAGGACTCACTTCCCTGGGCGGGTCATCAAGCCCGTTACTACGGTGAGGGATTCACCATTTTCTCTGTAGCAACAGTCACTTGGTCACATTTCTTTAAGTTCCTTCATTTCATTTCAGAATACCCGTTTTGCGTACTCCCCTAAATTAATTGGAAAAGGGAGAGCAAGTGTTAATGCAAGCGTTGTTTGGAAAAAGATGGGCAATTGAATTAGAGTCTTGGCCTCTGGTCACACAGTTGATTTTTCAATCCATCAAACTGTTCATCAATTTTTATTTCACTCAGTCCAGCAGATGAACTTTCTGGCAACAGAAAGCGCAGTAGTTACCTTTGAGAACATGGTACCATAACTGACTTTATCTCAGGAGGTCTCCTACTCTCACTGTTGCTGGATATATGGGAGCCAGTGTCCATTCACGTATCCATTCCTTGGTTATTTCCAAGCAGCTTCTGGCAAGGCAGGACCTCAGTTGGAGCTGAGGACCACGTAGGCCAGGGACCATGGCCCGTGTCTCCTTCCCTGCCATGCCATTCATCAGCATGTAGGAATAATGTCCTGACAGCATGCTCCTTCTGACTCTTCATTTAATACATCTTCTCTCCATTCACAGCTCTGAATGGGCAGTAAAACCTTTCACTTTTTTCTGCGTTCAAGGCTAAGGCTCAGCAGAACCAAGTATAATACACGATTTTAGTCCCAGGTGTGTTATTTGGTGGTTAGAGTTTGGTGTGGGATCATAGTAATCTATTCTTAAGTACACAGCCAGCTGCACAATGGACTCATTTAGCTACTGACAGGTTTCTTAATATGTGGTGTTTGAACAAGGGCTGTATCTGTTGTGGGTGTTAGGATGTGGGCATCAAAAATATTTTTAAGTATGATATTTAGCATTTCCTTCACTCTTCCTTAAACATTAGCCTTTTTCCCCCCCAGGTATTCATTCTAAGTTATCATGGCCATTCTTCTGAAACTATTCGGTATCTGCTTCCCCTTGTGGACTGCGGTGCTCAATTAGATATGTTTGATTCTTAGAGGGGGGAAAAAATCACAGTTGGCTTTCTGAACCTCAGTTTTCTCCTCTGTGGAGTGGGAATTGCAATTTCTGCTCAAGTTAGGACAATGAAATGAGACCCTGTTTCTAAAGCTCCCACAATACAGATGAGAGGAATTGCTTTCTGACCTAGCCTCTCCAAAGCAATAGCCTCTCTGGCCCTCTTGGTAATGAATCAGTGATATTAACTGAGTCTTCTAAGTTTTAACCATAGGTTTTAACATTTTAAATTGTACTCCAGCAGTGCAAGATGTTAGTTCTCACCGAATCCCAGAAACAGCACAGGTTGACAGGACCACATGAAAAGGGATCCTGAGAGAGTCCCGAATTAAATGAAAATGGCCTGGGCATATGCACAGCTTCTCCAGGTTTATCATTGATGCTACATTTCCTTACCTAGAAGTAGTACATGAGTCACCATGTCATGTTTGGAGAGAGGGTGGGAAGGGCTCCAGGTGGCCTCTGAGTTAGCTTGCTAAATCACTTCCCTCTCCAACCCCTCACACCACCACCCCTCCCTCCCCGACAATCCAAACCATCAGTCCTTTAAACACCACCTCCCCAAGGGGCCTTCCCAGACCTCTCCTGCTCACGCTGATCTCCCCCTTCTCTGTGGTCCCATGGTGCTCAAAGCCACCGCTGTGCAATTTAGTGCTTGTGTAACCAGCGCCTTGCATCACTCTCTAATTATTTTGTGTAAGGCTGTCTCTACAAGCTGGCTCATAAGCGTCTGTAATGTTTGTTGTTTGCTTGTTTGTTATTTGTTCTGATGCTCCCGGAGACTTAGCTGATAAACACTGACCTGCAAAGGAGTTAGTCCAACTTGTAAAAGCATGCATGAGTTTTATGGCTGCCTCACCAAGAACTCGTCTTTGAAAAACATGAATTGCCTATTCAAAGTCGCACCCCATTTTGTTCAAATCTCAAATTAATTTGAATCCCTTTGAAAACAATCACGTGTATTCTGAAATGACCATTTCCACTTTCTCACTGTGCATTGGTTGAAGGGAACTTCCTATATTTTTATTTCCTGTCTTTGGGGCCCCGGGCAGCCCCTCCCAGAAGAGTGCCTTGTCTCTTTAAGAGTCAGAAATCTCCGGATTCCAGGTACATTCTGGCAGATTTAAGGTCCCTCTCCCCCAAAAAGAACACCCTCAGCCTGTCATTGAATATTCATGAGAGGGTGGGGTCACATTTTTTGTTACCTGAAAAATGCCATTAATAAATTTGTTGTCTGACACAAAAACACTTTAGGGTGGAGAGCGACCTGCCATGCACCCATTTAACGTGGGATCATAAGTTGACAGTCAACTGAAGCTTTTGTCTCTTTTGCAGCCAGATTGATGGGGGAATTGTCTGCTCCCCCCTGACCTTACTGAGATTCAGGCATTCACCGGATTGGAAATATTATCAATATACTTTGTGGTTTGTAGTTACCTGCCTTAAACGCCTCAAACAGCAAAACACGTGCAAGTAAAACTCCTGGTATTGCTCGGTTAGGATTTGTGGTCTTTTTTGTTTTTTTTAATTGAGAGAGAATAGGTAATCCCTGGGGTCACTACTTTTCCTGGACTGTTTTGAAAAAATAAAAAATACAAACGTTAGAGTTTTGTTGTTTGGTTTTTGGTTTTTTTTAAAGTATAGGCCAAGAAGTTTCTCTCTGAATTTAAAGATGATAAATGGCTGCCGAAAATGATTGGATTAACCTGGCATTCAGATCTTGCCAGTTGAGCCAACAAAGTTTAGCATATTGGTGACTTTTTTTTTTTAAACACCATACTTAGCTTTAAATAGCACTAAAGAGCAGTGACTATTTCTGATAGAGGTCCTCTTCAAGTGCTTACTGGGAGTAGCTTTTGTTGTTGCTGTTGTTGTTGTATAAATAAAAAAGGAATTTAAAGAATTATTTCTTAGCGCACTTGGAGCAGATGCCTTCTGGAGCAGCTGTCGTTCTAGAGGGGAAGTAGCTCGGTTCAGCGACGAGGCACGTTCGGTTGTTATTTATTTCAAGCCCCGTGTCGGGTTAGTTTTCCTCCGCGCGCACAAGCACGCTTTGGCGAGCCCGACTCTCGGAAAGAAAGGAGGTGGGGAGCGGTTGGGGGGTGGTGGGGAGGGGGGGGACCGAGGCTCGGTTAAACCCTCGTCCTGAAGCGAAAGTTCTCTGCAGAGGCCGTTTTCGAGGAAAGCGCTTCTCTGCGCTGCCTTGGAGCCCCGCATCCCCTTCCGATTCTCAACAGTTGCTCGGAGCCGCCGGGTGTGCGCGGGGCGCGCCGGCTCCCCTCCTCTGCCTCTCGGGGTCCTCCGAAAGGTTGGGACAACTCTTTGTCAGTTTCCAAGACGAAACAAACACGCAACCCAGCCCAAAGCCCCAAACCCGCAGCCCCGGCCGGCAGGGGAGATGCGCGCCGGGCCGGGCTTCCCAGACGTCAGCCGGAGGCAGGTCAAAGGGTTAACAGCAATTAAGAGGAGTTGCTCTAGAGACAAAAGCAGGATTTCGCCGGAGCGTGATTTCACCTGCCGCGCGGAGGGGGCCGGGGCGCGCGGGCGCGGGGAGCGGGCCGCGGAGCCCATTGTGTGGGGCGCGGCGCGGCGCGGCGCGGCGCGGGGTGTTTAGAGGCGGGTTGTGATTGGTGGAGCAGGGCGGGGCGGGTGGGCGCGGCGCGGCGCGTCTTGTCAGCCCGCGAGCCGGAGCGCCCCTGCGCGCGTGCAGTCCGCCTGCACGCCGAGGCCGCCGGACCCCACGCCCGGCCCGCGCGGGCGCCCCGAGCCGGCTCCGCGCGCCTGGCGGCTACATGGAGAGTGTCAGGTTGGTCCCTATGATTGATCTTTGCCGTTCTGCCCTCCTTCCCCGGGCTCCGCGGTGCCAGCTTCCTGGGGCCTCACTGGGGAAGGCTGGAGCGCCAGAGGGTTTCCAAGTTGAGTCTTTTTAAAAAATAATAACAACAATTGCTGTTTACCAACTTGGGTGGGAGTTGCGCTCTGGAAGTGGAGGCGGGGGAGGGAGTGAGGAGGTGGGATGAAGGAGCTACAGGCCTGTGGGTCCTGGAGAGAGAGGTTTCCCCCCTTTCTCTCTCTCTCTTTTTTAAATGTTCCTGGGTGGGGTGTACTGGAGAGTTGGAGGAAGTCCTGCTTGTGTGTTGCTCTCGCGCTCTCGCTCTCTTTTTCGTTTGCGATTCGTTTTCTGCTGGTCTGGCCTTCACGCAGCCACTTTGGTGAAGCCCTCGCCATCACTCCATTCGGGGACGTATCTGGGGTGTGATTTATGTCACTTTCAGAGCGTGTGAAATATACAAGGAGCCTTCTATCTCAGTGTAACCCGTGTGGATGTTTCTTTGCTTCTGATAGTTTTGTTTCTATATCTGTCTAGGCTATTTTCAGCTTAGCTGTTCAAATTCAAGGAGTTCACACACAGCAAAGAGGGGGAGGGGGGAATAAAGCCCCACACCAAAACAGGCAGGGAACCAAGGGACACTCTGGCAGGATGGGGAGTCTCTGGCGTCTGTTGCATTACTTTTGCCGATTAATTAAGTAGGGAGCAGGGTTTGGGTTAGGACGTGCAGCCGACTGAAGAATTGCCACGGGGTACTCCAATCTTCCCGGGCCCTGAATGTAACTAACTCAACTGTCAAAACTCCCTGAAAGATGGTCAGTGGAAAGGAGACTTCCCCGCCCCCCAGGAGTCGCGATGGGAAGGAGGGGGCCTTTAGGAAGTAGGTGGTAAAGTTTTAGAGCAAAGTACATATAGACTCTTCCTCTTTGGGATTAACTCCTTCAAGGCCTACCAGTTATAAAGAAAATACAATAATTTTATATTCTTGTCCACACAGACCAAATGTTCTAATCAAGCCAATTTAAAAATGCAAATCACCTAATTTCCATAGATTCCAACATTCTGAAAGTGACACATTTGGGGGGAAAAATTAAGCCTGATAACAGGAAATGTGAATCATACTATCAATGACTAATCTGCTTAAGAAAAAAATAAGTTACATTTATTTTATCACTAGGAAGTGTTAAGCCTTTTTTTTTTTTACTTTAAATCAAGTGAAGTTTTTATTTTATAAGTGGCCCGGTGTTGCTTTTTTGTTCGTTTGTTTGTAAAAGATTTTCTAAGAGGAATGTGTATGTGCAGTCAGAGATGGTTATGTGGTAAAGTGTTCAAGCTAGCATGTCATTGTCAAAGACCTCAAACATGATCCCATTGAGATTCTAGTTTAGGATTTGATGTGTTGCTGTTACTGTTGTTTGAAAGAATGCAAAGCGTTCTTGGATGTTAGGACTTAACACTAAGTAAACCAAATGAAGACAGAAGCACATTCTGAATACCCTTCGCATAAATTGAAAAAATGGTCTACTTCTATTTTATGTGATTCTTTGTAGCTGCCTGACACATTTCAGTGAAAAGTGTGTAAAAATGAAACCAAAATACAGACTGCCTACCCAGAGACAGTGGCTGACTTACTCTGGGATTTGATAGAGTTGAACTGAAAACGGATTGGGCTGACACTTGATAATCAAAGTTGATTTATTGTTCATTAGTACTGCATTAGCCCTTTCAGGCAAGACAGTTATTTGTGTAGTGGCCTGTCAAGAGCGAGACTGCAAGCACCTGTCATTTCTAAGGCATGAGATAAGCAACTAAATTAAGACGATGCAAATAAAAACACATGATCATTTTTTTTTTCTTTAAGAAAATGGGTCAGTATCAATACGTAAGAAGAAATCTAGAGGTTTGTGGGTGGTTGTTGTTGTTTTTGTTCCGCACCCCCTCCCCCAGGACTATGCTTGGAATGAAAGCAAGGGGCTTTATATTCTCCTGTTCACCCTAAGAACTTTCTTTCCTACTCATATGTGCAGTTCAGCTGATAAAAAGTTGGTCAGTTAAGGAAATGAGAAGCCTAACCTGCCAGTTTTTTAATCTGAGTAATTCAGGAAAGGTAGGCTTCCTATTTGTGTTGTGTTTTTAAATAAAAATTTATGTCATTAAAATGAAACTTTCCTAATCATGGACTGATTATATGAAAATGTGATGACATCATAGATAAGCTATGATAATGTCGGATGGTAATGTCAAGTGCGTTTTCTGCAGCATGTTTCACTCTCGATTTTCTTCTTCCCTCCCTGGAAGGGAATGATCTCATGACATACAATAGAAAACAACCTAGGTGTCAAAAGAAAACAAAATTAGTGAACTTTTGTCTGCAGCCATAGAAACGCGGATTAACTCATATTTTTCCAGAGGATGGAATGGAAACATTCTGCATGAGGTTATATAGTGTATTGTCTTCTCTGCATTTTCATTTGACAGGGATTTTAGAGTCTGTGATCTTAATTAAATCTCAACTAGCTGAAATAATGCATCTAAAGGCATGCAGTGTTGCGTAACCTTGCTCAGTTGGTAAACCATAAATCATCAGAAAGCTTATGATAGGAATGGTTGGTTTGAATTCTTTTGTTGTTGTTTGCAGTTAAATGTACCTTAAAAACAAAACCTTCACCATTGATGCCTTATATTTGCACGCTGCCAGAAGCTCTCACTTGAAAGATACTCTTTCATGACACTGACCAGTTCTGCAACTTTTCAGACAGCCTCCACACAATTGTAAGATACAGTGAAATTAAAATCCGTATTAATTAAAAGCAGTGAAATTCCAGATTTATCTTGGCTAATGTGGCAGAAGTGTGTTTGAGTTACTATGTTTCTGAGATAATCAGGAGAGAATATTGTGACCAGCTTCTCAGCTTGAGCTAAAATTTGAGTAAAATTTGAATTGGCAAAAAAGAAGGGTGGAGGGATTTATTTTATTATGTGGTCTAGTTGTAGAGGAACATCACTAGAGAGAAAAACTTAACACTAGACTCCTGGTAACTGGTCAAATATCATAGCCAGTTAGAATCCACTTCTGGTAGTTCTTTGATTTATAAGCAAGGCATAAGGCAGCAACAGTTGACTAGAGAAGGTTGGAATAAATAAATACGTAAATTGCATCTGTGTGTGTTACATGCTAAGCTATGAATTCATTGGCAAAGAGTAATAATCATTAAGCAGCTATTAACTAGTTCTGGTTTTACAAATTCTACTAGTGCTTGTAAATACTGAGTTATTTACTTTTAGAGTCTTTGAATCACATTTTTAACTACTGAAATTTTTGGAAGCTGTCTACATATAAAAATTTGAGAACGCTATCTTGTCATATATTGATTTTATATAGCTTTGTACATAATATTTCATATGAGGCTGGGAATGATGTTGCTGATGAGCTGTGGATCTTTTGGGGCAGAGAAGGAGTGCAGCTTTATGTATACCTGCATGGCTAGATTTGGGGGTAGGTAGTCTTAACTCCCTAAGCTAAATGTGTTTTTATTTGCTGCAAGGTTTCTTTTCTTGGAAGCCGCATATTTCTGGACATAGGTTTTAGTCATTTTATAGTGTGCAAATACCTTTTTTTTTCCCTCCTCATACATGGCATTCTACATTCAGCTTTATTTATTTATTTATTTATTTATTTATTTATTTATTTATTTTTTCATTAAAAAAAAAAATCAGGTGCCTGTTGGACGATCGTCTGCACACTGTAGGGACTTGAATTATCTGGAAAGAGCTAAACTGGGCCTCTACTTAGGGCTGTAGAAATAATCTTCTCTGAGTCCCTCTTCCAACCTGGCAGTTTGTTCGAAGGGAAATTAATTTGGAACAAGGAAAAATGAATATTGAACACGTGCATTGTACCTCATTTTCAAACCTGGTTAAAAGCAGCTAATCAATGAAGATGCAGGCTAAATGTTATGGTGCACTTTTTAAGAATGCCTCGGTATCATGTTTTAATTTTTAAGCTTTATCTTGCCCTTAAATCTGAAACATCATTGTTCAAATAACTGAGAACAAGGTAAATCAACAACATCAAAAAGGTCGGCTGCTGTGATTTCTCAAGGGCTTGTTATTTTGTACTTCCCAATTCTATTTGATGTCTTGACAAAACAAGATGACACAGGGGAGAATACATTAAATTTTGATTTTTTTCATCTAACCTGTTACAGTTGTGGCAGCTTAATTTCCTTCACTTTTTCCTGAAGATTTTTCTTGTTTCTTTTTCTTTTTTTTTCTTTTTTTTTGTACAGTTGCTCTAATTGTCATACCACTTCATGAGGTGGGTCCTCACAGGTTTCCCATTTGCCTTGATTTTACTAGGCATTTTTGAACATATTTTGACCTTTAACATATAAGGAGTTTTTGGTTGGGCTTTGTCTTCATTAGAAATAAATCAGTGAATGGTGAAATTGTCAAAGAAGCAACTGATGTTCTCTCATTAGAATCTAATTTGCACCCCTTAGCTTAACTGTGATGTAGAAGGTGCAGGTGTTGGAAACAGGCATGAGAACCTCCACAATTTGAGAAACTTAAGTTGTAATTCCGAAAAGGGGTGATTGCACAGCAAGTCAGACCTTACAAAACTTTGGAATGAGCTAATTTTGGCCTATCTGCATGTTTAAGTCCAAGGACAGCCCTTCCCCCTCCATCTCATAATGAGTGTGTATGGGAGGAAACATGTTTACAAATTTAATTCTTGGTCTTAGAAAATTCTTTCGTGGACAAAAGGTAAACATTTTAGTTTTCTTCACTGAACAGTATCCTTCTATCCATAACGTCTACAAGTTGTTTTCCTTTATGTGTATCCTGTGTGTGTCTCAGATAGCACTGGTACAGTTGCTATCTCTTCTCACTATCTTTGAATAATGCTTCATTTTAAGAGGACTTACTAAGCCATGGCCTCTGCCTTTTCTTCTCAAGAGCTAGAGAACTGTGGATAGACTCTTCCCTGGGGTTCTTCTTGGAATAGTTCTCCCCTCCTCCCATTTGCAACACTTAAAAATGATTTTTGTTGTTGTTGTTAATATAAAATGTCATAGCAGCTTTGATCCATGTACACCACATTGTTTGCCATCCCTCCTACAGGAGAAAGATTGAGGGAGGAAAGAAGAAGCATTTTCTCTTGATTTAAATAATAATAATAACAGTTGCTAAGTTGAAAAGATGAGTGCTTATTGGATGATTATTTTCATGTGTAGCTTCCATTGTTTCCTGTATTTAACAGGGGCTAATGGGAGAAGCAATTTAATTTATGTAAACTTTACATTTTTATGCAAATGAAGCTGATATTTATTAGAGCTAAAACAATTATGCTGGCTCTTAGTGGAGTATATGCATGGGAAATGTTACAGGAGAGCAGTTGAGGTTCCACTAATGCCTCTGCTGTAAACAAATATGAATTTCTGCCACTTTTGAAATTTTAAAGACAAAAGAAGAGCTCAGAGAGCTTTGCCAGAGATTGCTTATTAGGGATGATAACCTGAAATAACTCCTGATTGGCAGGCAAGTCTTGGCCCTACAATTCTTCCTGAAAGAAAGATAGCCTTTCTTGATAGAATGTAATAAACAAAATGATAAAAAATGAAATGCTAATTGCATTTTAAAGAGGTCTTTTTTTTTTCTAAAATTTTAATAGGTGGTTGTATTGTTACTGAGAGAACAGTTATGCTAATGACTGACTACTTAGATGATTTTGCATTAATATAATAACCATTACCTGCCTTAATGCTTTGTACAGTATTGTGGCAAAAAAGCTAAGTCTAAAAGAGTTATACAAAAAAGTAGAATTCCATAATGAAACAGAATTATACTTTCCACATGAATAGCAGGCTTTTTTTTTTTAATTTTCTGAAGACTGAAATATTATGTCAGAAATGTATTTTCTTTCCTCCATGATACAGCTATCTTGCATGGTATCTGGGTGAATGTGGTCTGTTTGTTTGGTTTTGTTCCCCTCCACCCTTCTTTCTTTCCGGATACCTGGGGGAGTAGATAGAAGCTTCCTAACTTTTCTGTTTGCCAATGTATCAGTTGTTTCCATTGGCTTATTAATTCTGAACACTATTGTCTCCCCCCCCCCCCCCGGGGTGATGATATTCATGAAGTGATACTTATTTTCTTTTACACAGGTTAGCTTCCATAGGTCATAGAAAATTTGGCATAGGTTTTTTGTTTTGTTTTTGTTGCTTTGGTTTTGTTTTTTGTTTGTTTTTTTATTTTTTGGGTTTTTTTAATGGAGCTCTTTTCTTTGTTTGGTTTGGTTTTGCTCTTCTGGAGCCTTCTAATTTAATTTGTTTTGCTCTTGTTATTTGATGAACCAGTTAACACTGTCTGACCTGGTCCAGTTATCATCCCATGCCTGAAGTCTGGAAGGTTCTCAGGTTTCCTGGGACATATGCGTGGTGAATAACAGAGATTAAAAATAGTTTCTAATATATTAATCAGATTAATGGAAGTAAAATAGGACTTAAATTTTTCTGTCTTCTCAGTTTTGTTATTTGTACACTTAACAACTAGGAGAAGATGCTGATGACAAAATGTATGTGTGTTTACACTGGGCAGTATTTACTTAGAGTTAACGTAAGTGAGTGTAAAGGGAAAGAAAAAAAAAATGATAGCGTGTTATTTGTGTCATCTCCCCTCCCACCCAATTCCTCCAATTGTCTCTTAGATTAGCAATGAGTATTGTTTCTGTGGGCGTTTTTGTTTGTTTGTTTGCTTTTTTAGATGTTTTTCCCTACCCCGTCACCTACTTCTCCCCTTTGGGAATAAAGGGAACTAATAAGGCCTATTATTTTAATAGTCTTCAGGCCTGCAGATGATAGAAAGTCAATTGGAAGCAAAAGAAAACTGTGGCAGGCAGAACTGACACAGCAGTGTATGGGCTTCTACCAGCACTTGGGAGTGCAATCGACATTTTCCCAGTTCCTGGTATTAAGGTAGTAGCAGGTCCTTACTAGCAGCGTTCAGAGGGAGGGCCACGCACAGCTGAATTTCTGCCATCCCCGCCAGTTCATGTGCACCTGGGACCAGCCACACCCGAATGGTACCAGTCAACAGTGTATCATGCAGTGTCTGTGTTGTGTTTTTTTTTTTTTTTTAATTCACGATTTCCTCTTGCAACTCAACGAAAGAGTGTTAACTGTGTGTGTGTTTTTTTTAAATTCAGTTTTGTATGCTAGCATTCTTTAAATGTCTGCCAGAAGTTTAATTTGAATTTCTGATCCCTGAAGGCAGCTAGACAGAATCATTCTAGTTCTTCATAAATTGCCTTCTATGATTCATTGTTAACTCATAAAACACACTCATTTCTATATTCTCAAACAGTTAAGGTAGTTACAGCATCAGACATATAAATTTTTTTTTGCACTATCTTTAAATTGTCATTGGAGAAGGAAGTCAAGAATTAGTTGAAACTCCCAGTTAAGGCGTGAGCCCCATAGCACAGGAAAACATCAGAATTTATTGTTTTTTTATCTCAAGGAGGGTAAGGTAGATGGCATAGAATCTGGAAAAATAAAGTTTAGTTTTGACTGAATAGTCTCAAAGAGGGGCCCATAAATAGTAAAGCACCATAGTTAAGAACTCACATGACTGTTTTAAATACTATTGATTTAAACCACTGGCTAGATTTTATGAATCACGGTGTAATTTCTAAGCTTTGGCTATATTTCTCAGTGCTAAAGCACTCTCTCTCGTGTGCCTTTAGCCGCTTTCCAGACATTCAACACAGGATTAAATGATAGTAGTTACAGTGATCAATAGGTTAAGACCGGTACGATCACTCTTGCCGCTAATGACCTCAGTAGTAATGGGCAATAAAGTGTGGACTATAATAGCCTCTTGCTGGTACTGCATGCCCTTTGATTCCTAGTATTAGTAGGGACTAGCTACATGAAAAAGTTGGACATCGGGAGTTAAGAGAGTGGATATGTGTAGGCTCTCTTTCTTAACTATTTTAAACCTTAAACTGTGCTTGGATTTTTTTTTTCCCCCTTTCCTACCCAGGCTGGTTTCTGTCCATTTGGATATGTTCGTTAAAACCTTCCATAACCTATTTTCAAGACACGTTGGAGCAGAAACTGGGGAAATCTCAGTTTTATCACATTTATAAATTAAGCTCAGGCCCACTTTGGAGGCTCACAAGCAAACTGGTGTGAAAATGTGGTTTCAGATAGTAAAAGCAAAGTTGAGGCCATCGGCATATAATAGCCCACTTCTGGTTATTTAGAGACCCTGTGCCAGGCAGGAGGATTATTCAGGCTTCTTGCCTCTCTTCCTCCTTTGGCTGTGCCTGCTGCTTGAGCATCTTATTACTCACCAGCACCTCCATCAAAATGTCCAAAGGGAAAAAGAGGAGGAGAGTCAAGTTCATTGTACTGTTCAGTAACATGACTGCAAACATTGAATAAATAACCCTGGGAGAAGCACATTTAACTATTGGCCATGTGCAAGGGTTTCAAAATATCTGTATACGCCAGTCCTTTTTTTAACTTTTAAAATAGATTTCATTTAAGTATACTTTACATACAAGAAGATGCACTCGGTTTAAGGGTACAGTTGAAGAGTTGAGCAGTTGTGTACACTCGTGAAACTGCCTCCGCAGTCAAGATAGACGGCATTTCCATCACCTCCAAAAGTCTCCTTGTTCCCCTCTCAGACATAGACTTTCCATAGTTCTTTTAAAAATTGTGACCAAGAGATTATGATGACTTCTGTTACAACACTGTTAATTTCGTGTTCATCACCAGTTTAAATCTTACACCACCCTATTCCTGTCTGTTTTCCTGTTCATCACCATCAGAAATTTGGCTCAAGAATATTTATATTGTACGTCATCCAAGAAACGCAGAGGAAAAAAGAAACCTTAAACATGGTTCTTTTGTTTGCTTAATCAAACCTCCCTGTATGATGATGCAACTCTCAAGGAAAAGTAAACTTCTATTGTGATATGTTGGCTTTAGCAACTCGAAAGATAGTGACTGGCACCCCATACATTTTGAAAAACTCAAAAAGTTTCTTGTATGTGAAGATGAAGTAGACTAATTGGAATTAATTTATAGATGGTTAGATGTTCTGATAATGCCTTCTTGTGTTTGCCCTAGACTGAATGCAAGTTCACTGTTCTAATCATTGGTGATATTTCGTGCTGGGAAGTATCTTTTTAAAAGGATAATTTATCCATTCATATACATCTGTCCCTTTTTGCATATAAAAATAGTCAGCCATGCCCATCTGTTTTAAATTACAGTGTATCTACATCTACACTTAAAAGGCCACTGCAATGGGAAGAATTCGATGATGACCTTCCAGAGTCAGGTTAATGAAATTTTTCAGATGTTCTAGCCTATGTTTTCCAAACAATGCGAAACTTGCACATAAACATCTCCCCACACAAAACATGCCCACAACAACAGAGCAGCTTGTTCACTGTACATGAATCTGACCTTCAGGAACCATTTTTAGTTCATCAAAATTAGTGATGCTGAGAAATCGGGACATCAGTGCATAATGACTGTGAAATTAGGAATGAGAGCTCGCTATGCAAATGACAGGACAAATCATGTGAAAAAGTCAAGATAAACTGCATATTAAGACATTATGTTACATAAAATTAATACTGCATTTCTCCCTTTGCTTACTGCTCCCCTGAAAGATTTTTTAATTCTTTTATCTTCTGATCAGCTATTGTCTGCCGGGGTTTTTTTTTTTTAAGTGGCACACAGGCAAAGTGCAAAACATGTTATTACCTTTTATTGTAATACATGAGATGACAGGAGATCCTTTTTAACAAAGTATATCCTTTACTGCTTCTAGCTTCTTGCTGTCACATGTTTGATTAGAAACCAAAGAAAAGTAAGATGCTTAAATATTACTGTTAGAAGACATACAGGTTTTGTCTTTTCTTTCATTGTTTTTTTTTTCCCCTTTCCTTATCTTTTTATTTGGGGGGGGCGATTTTTCATGAAATAGTCTTCTTGTATTACGGGGACTGACAAAATGGTTCTCATGTAGTCTGCAAATTAAACACAAGTGCAGTGATTATTTTGAATAGCTAAATTACATTCTAGAAAGCTTGCAGAATTCATAGCATTGTCATTAGGTATCCGCTTGAATACAATTTGTGTAACCTTGGCCAAGACAGCCTGTCATTTTAATGTCAGTGTTTTATCTGAACAAGACATCATCCTTTCAGATACAGTGTGCAGGTTCCTTGCAAAGATGCCCGTGCAGAAACGTGTTAACAGTTGCAAATATGAAATGCTATCAAGTTCATCACCGTAGCTGTTTGTCACTGAAATGTCATGGAAAGCAGCTTTTAATGGTATCACACGTAATAGGAAAGAATGGAGACATCTGTGTGCTGGGTGAATAAGGAAGGGTAAAAGACATCTTAGGAAAGGTCTGCGTTGAAGTTCGCGAGGTGTACCCAGGGTTCAGTCACCCACAAGACCAAGCTTTCATTGATTGTCCTTTAAAGATCACTGTCCGCGGAGGAAGTGGATCAGAGTAGCTCCTGCTGAGAAGGTACTGGTTCCCATTTGCCTTGTTCCCTAAAACACAATTCGAGTTTGCATTAAACTCCCTAGAGCTAATTGCCACCGAAGAGTCCTGCTTCCTAAGAAATCGAGAGCGTTGCCACCTAACTCCGGATAGCATAGCATTTGTTGGGTCTTTACTCCTTGTCTGCCTGCAAGGCTGGCTGCGCCCCTGCCAGTGCTGCAAGGGCTTCTTTTGTTTTTCTTGATTTCACATAAACTCCATAAGAGATGAAATAGGATCTGTTGCCGCATCCCCTCTGGATAAAGACGCTGTGCGTGGGCAGTTGGTCAGTTCTCCGGGCAGGCTCGAGACGGTCTGCCGCTGACCCCAGAAGCCCGAGTGCTGCGTGCGTGCGATTTCCTAGCTTCCTATTTACCCTTCATTAACGTTCTAGGTTCCCGTGTCAGTGGCTATGATGACACCTCAAGTTATCACTCCCCAGCAAATGCAGCAGATCCTCCAGCAGCAAGTGCTGAGCCCTCAGCAGCTCCAGGTCCTCCTCCAGCAACAGCAGGCCCTCATGCTCCAACAGGTAACCGTCTGTCCTCCTCCTCCTCCCAGGGCCGGTGACTCCACTCTCCCTGCCCTGCACCTGATCCGCTCCTTTGCCCACTGAAGAAAGAGGCAGGGCAGGGTGGCTGGGGCAGGACGCTGAGCGGGCCCCCAAGTAATCCATGTAGTTTGCATCCCAGGAAGGGAGGGGTCCTGCCAAAGTGACTATGGTTTGGGTCTGGGGAGTACCCGATGGACTGAGATTAGGGATGTAATTGGACTTGGTAGAAATAAGATCTTTTGGGCTTATGTGGCTTTACGCTCTTTTATTTGGTAAGCCCAGAGGCTTCTAAATGGTGTGAATCAAAGCAAAATGGGGAGCGCGTTCGGAGCAGGTTGAAATGTGACAGCTCTTGAAGTCCCCATTTCAACTCAGAGGCTCACAGAATTTTTCTTTTAAACATCAAGAGACATCCCGGAGTTGGTTACTTTTAAGGTGCAGAGTTCACTTTCCTTCTTTCATGTATGCGGATGCGGAAATGAACTTCTGGCCGCCACATGCCACAGGGACCTCACATTTCAGACTTCCCGGACCCCTGAACCAAAGAGACACGATTCAGAACTAGAGTGACAGAAGTGGCTGGGGTGAGGCGGTGGGGACCAGAGGCACAGCGAGCTCCCCACGCTGTCTCTGCGGACGCTCACCACCCCGCCACCCTGCACAGCCCCACCCTTTAGAAAGCAGGCGCACTGTGGGTCGCAGGGCTTGCCCAAACTCTCTCAGCAAGGGCACTGGATTTTGTTGTCTAATCAAAGGTCATCCCTTCCCTTATTTTAATTAGTTTGTGCAGAAAATGGTATGTTTTTCATCAGTTCATTTTGGAGATTACTTTTCAGACAGTAATGCCAAGAATAGTCAGGGTGCGCTGAAATTTATTGTCGAGTCTCAAACTAAAGGTCAGGCCATTACAGATAAAAGGATGCTATTTTTCAAATCACAGTTGTGTATGGCACCGAAAAGGGACAGTGGGTTGGCGCTACCCCCTGTTACTTACCGTCCTCTCTTTCCTTTGTAGCAGCAGCTTCAAGAGTTTTATAAAAAACAACAGGAACAGTTGCAGCTTCAACTTTTACAACAACAACATGCTGGAAAACAGCCTAAAGAGGTACCGACAATACATATTTTACTTTCAAACCACAGATCCCAGAGGACTATCTCGTGGCTATTAAACTGTCATTCATCTCTTAAACGATTGCACAACTGAGCTGTTGGTCCGCAGCTCTCAGACCAAGAGCGATCGTCCCGTTTTTCTCTGAGATTTTGCTGGGTTCCGCTTGGGGGCTTCACCCATTTGATAGCCCCGCGGCAGGGGTACCGCTGGTGAGCACCGGGAAGCGGGACGGTGGGCCAGGCCTTCGGGGCTCCTCCCACATGCAGGCCTAACAGCGGGCCGAGATGCACCTGAGTTCAGCACAGGTGTACTCGGACACGCACTTGAGGTCTTCTCCGGCTCAGCCAGCTTGGGTGTGTGGGGACGGCCCTTCCCTTTGCAAGGATCCTCTCTTGTGAGGCTGGACAAACCAGGAGAGTTCGACCAAGAGTAAACACTATCTCTGTGTTCACCTTTTCTCACAAGTTAGGCACATATGCTAATCGCTCAAGGCAGGTGTTAAGATGGGAAGACTCCTCTGATTTTGGGTGATTTGGGCGTCCCTGACAAAACCCTGTGTGTCCCATTGGCTTCCGTGGGCCCGGCACTTGGTAAGAGCACACAGTTGTGGCACCGGGCCCCGCCATCCAGTTGGGTGACCACGTCCTCTCTGGAAGCTGTAAGTCCTGCCCAGAGAGGGTATCCGCATCTCACGTCCCGTACAGTTCCATGTCAGTCTAGACCAGTCGGTGGGGGGAGCATCAGTGCACATGAGGGCATGACCATGCCATCTTTCTCCTGATTTCAGAGTTTCCCCGATGTCACTTACCTGCTCACATTTTTACCGTGGCCTGGAACGCTGTCCTTTTGAGTGTTCTCCTCAGAATGCCCCGGTCTGTAGTTTGAGAAACGCCCCCAGCACTGTTAAAGGGCTTCCTTGCAGGCCCCAAGCAGGCAGCCCGCTCCTCATTAGTTTGGAAGGAGCCTTGCTTGGGACTCTCCAGGGCCCTGCCCCTCTATGAGCATGGATGGCAGGCGGTGCTCCTGTTCCCCAGCGAGAAGGGCCCAGACCATCTCCCTGCGCCGGCTCCTCCCTCCACATACACTGGGTGCTTAATCCATGCCCTGCCGAGCAGCAGCCTGGATGGCAACCCCCGCAGAGTCGGGCCAGTTTTGGGGTGAAGGGGAGGAGGTGCTTTCAGGAAAATGCTGACACCACCCTTAAGTACAGTGGCGCGCCCCCGAGTGCTGCTGTAATAAAAAAGGGGACAGATTAAAAAGTGTCTAAAATGTAAATCTAAAGGACTAACAGTAATTAAAATGGAAATGGCACAGGGAGGGAAGGCATGTAATTGTGAGATATCACTGTGCAGAAGGCTCTCAGCTTTGTTTTGCTGGCTGTTTTTCTAATTCAGTAGGGCTTACTCATCAGTGGCAGTTCAATGCGCGTTAATGACTCTGGGATTGCAGGCATCACTCTGGACAAAGAAATGATTATTGTGCGGTCAAAAGAAGTTCAAAGACAAGAAGGGAATTTCAGTTTTTTCCTTAGAGATCCACATTCAAGAGCATATAAATTAAGCCAAATGTTAAAAACCACAGTCTGAAAGCTGACTTCAAAGTCACAACTCTCTAATTAATGAACTGCGAGCTTCAGTTTGGACAAGTTGTGGTTTGATGCGCCCATAAATCAACATGACAGGCCTGTTTCACAGTCTCAGACAGTGCTTGTCATTGAGTCACATCAGATGTAAACACAGCAGAAAAAAGAAGGGCTATGAAGGAGGTGCAATTGATCAACAGAATTGGTAAAAACCCACTTTTGAAGCACATTATGCATGATCACAGGAAATGGTTACAGCCTCAAGAGGTTTCCCCTTCTGCTGTTGCTTTTTTGAATCAGATTTCTAACAGCCTTCAAAAGGGAGAATAAGAATTATGGAGTTTCTCCCCTGTGGCTCGCAGGCAATAACCCCCTGTTGTTATTTTGTGCTTCTTTCTTTTCAAAGGCATCAAAATTTAGTTTTTTAAAGATCTTTAACTCTATATTTGAAGACAAACAAAAAAGGGCTGCCACTGTCATTCTTATCAGTTACCAGGGATTGTGTTTTTTCTCTCTGTTGCCACTTCTTATTAACCTCTTATTTGGTCTGTTAGACAGAGTTTGGAATGCACGTCTGCACGCTGAGAGAACATGAAAGTTCAGATGAGCTCAGAGGGCAGATAAAGAAACGTGAAGGGGAAAGTTACACGGCAGAAGGAAGGATAAAAGTTAACTCTCCCAAATTGCTGCTGTCAGAAAGGGGGCATCTTGGCACACAAAGATGATGGTGGTGTCTGAGTTTGGGAAGGGAGTATTTTGTATCTGAACAAGGAGAAGGCGAGACATTAGAGTAGCCTCTTAGCATCTCTAGGACTTGAGGTTTGCCGTGGTCACGTTCTGTCATCCACTTCCAAGGCAAAGGTGACGACCCAAGAGGTAGGTTGCCTTCATATCCCGAGGGGTAGGCAGACCAGCGGGCAGGTCCTCTTGGGTCCCGCTCTCTGTTCATGGTGCTGGTGGGTTTGGCTGAGAGCTTTTGTAACCTCGATTAAGAGATCCTTATTTTCCCAAGGTAAGGGGGGTAGGCTTCTGAAATTATCATGCAGGTGGTGGTCCTTTTGTGCTAGGACGAAATAGAGTCACATGGTAGCAATTTCACGATGTGGACTGGTGGTTCTGATTTTAACAAGGTTTGAACTTGGATGTTGACAGATGGAACAAGTGTATTAATTTACTGAATCCCCAGTCATTAGTGGCTCATAATTTTGAATCGTCTGCCCCCCCGGCCCCACCCCACCCCTGCCAACGCCACCTTTTTCCCTTTTTTTGATTACCTCTCCAGTAAGACACTTGATCCTCAGCCAGAACAATGTACCTTCGCTCAACTTGTTTCTAAAGTTGCCTTGAGTTGTTTCCTTGGGAAAGTTGGGCTCCCTGTTGAGCTGGCCCTAAGACCTTCTTAGGGGATAGATCTTCTGTAGCCCCATACAGCTATTGAAATGACTGCTCGTTAATATTTGACAGAACGGGTGTGGAAAATTGAAGGCAGAATTAATTTGCAGTGGAGCTACAAAAAAAGGTCCCATCCTGTGCGGGCGAGGGAGGCTAAGTTGATTGTTTCAAAAGGGCCGTTGGTCCGGGCAGTTATGACAGTTTATGTTAGGGCAGCAGGGAGGAGCCGAAGAAAGGAAAACAGACCTTTGACTGCAGCTCTAGGGAGGGGATCTGAAATGCAAGGTTTATCAGGGCATTTTAGCATTTTAACACTGACTACTGACCTGTCCAGGGGACTGCACGGAGACCTTTTTTGTATGCATTCAATTGTGAGAAGTAAACAAACGGGCTCGTATCCTGTGTTTGGTAACTGGGTGGGGAGCACAGTTTGGCAACCAGCATTGCTTTTAAATTCTTTCTTTGGACAATGGGCCTTGTATACTTTCATATCCTGGCTTTTCAAACGTGGACAGCTTTCATGAGCTTTTCCTAGGGATGGCCTCAGAGACAACAGAAAAGCCATCAGTCATTTTATATAAATACAGAATTTTTAAACATTTCATTTACAGTAAGACAGGAAACACCCTCCCCAAACTCCAGCACCCCCTCTCCATTCTTTTCTACTTCAAGAAGAGCTGGTTCCCCGATCTTTTATTGTATCCTTGTTGTTTCTTTTTCTCTTCCTTCCTTCTTCTTCTTCTTCTTCTTCTTAAGTGTCATGAATTAATATCTGTTGAGGAAGTGAAAAAATCATTTTGACATGAATATAACTATCATTGGGTTTTACATTAATGTGATAACATAGGAAGGGGTGAAAACAATTGGATCATTTTATGCATGCTGTTCTTAAAATGAAAACACTGGCTTTTCATTTAAATTTATTTAAATTTTTGTTGTTAGTGGTATAGAATTTGTTTTTTGGAGTGAAACTCAATTAACTTTCTCAGTGGCATGGTAGTAAGTCTGAAATTGGTTGCTAATAGGAGAATGATGGTTTTTACTGTAAAATAAACTGCACGGAGACTGAAAGGAAACCACCATTTTCCTCTTCCTTTGAACTTGGCATCAGAAGGTCTTGATACACGTACCATTTTATGGCTGTATCAGATCAAGGTCATGTGTTAGGTTAAGTGAATGCAGTTGTTTGTAAAGTATAGTTATTAGAAGCTCTGAAAGGGTTGTACAGTCCCTCTTAGTTGCAGAAGTCTTCCTGATGTTTTGAATGATACTCAGAATTAGGAAAACAAATCTTGGGGGTTTGTTTTGTTTCTTTTTTTTAACCTTTTTTTTTTTTTTTTTTTTGGGCTACAGTTTGGCAAGGGTTAATTCTCCTTTCATAACTGTTAGCCATAATGTGGCTAAGACCTCCACCTCGATTTGATTCCTAGCAGATTAAGGATATTAGATAATTTCCTTCTATTTATTGTACTACTGCACTGTATTATCTTTCTATCACTCAGATAATTACCGAGGAAATCTACATTAATTTTTTTTGGCTGGAGCGAGGCCTGCTAAACACAGGAATGATGTATTGATGTTTTACACAACAAAAGTTTTCCTCCTGTCATTGTCCAATCAACAAAAAGATATTTATCATACCGTAAAGCCCCTTCTTTTCAAGAACAAAGCGGGTGGGGAAGCAGGACAGGCCAACCGACCTGGGGGTTTCTGAAACTAAAGCCAAGTTAAGGCATCTGAAGCTTAAAGTGTCCTTCACATTAAACACTCACAGTCGAGTACGATGTTGTTTGCTAAATTATGAATGTGTGTAATTAAAATCTAGTGGCTGTTTCTATGAAAGATTTACAATGTTATTTCATCGTTTGTCATGGCTAATTAACAATATTAGATGAAGTTTTTCTTCTTCAAAGGTCTGATTTTTTCTCATTTATTTATGTCAGCAGTGATAAACAGAGTAGTTAAGAGCCCGGTGCAGGCAAGAGGAAGGCAGCTAGTCCTTCCGCATACTCTCCAAGGTCCGGGGTTCAAATCCCTCTGGACCGGAATGGCGCCTTCCATTTCTCTGTGGCACGAATCACTAAACGTTTCAAAGCCCGGAAGTCCACATCTTGACTAGAAACGCTCAGGCCTTTCAAACTGTAGGAAAAGCTGACTTGATGGAAGAGTTATTTTTTTGTGCCACCGGCAGTGGAGGGCAAGTACATCCAGCCCCTCCCCGTGCCCCCCGCCAGCTCTCTTCCGACGTGCTCTGTCCTATCCCTGTCACACCAGCCCTGACCCGGAGCCCTCCACTAGACCCCAGCCACCATTGTTGGTGTCTGACGATGACGTGTTTTGAAACGTCCATCCTCTGAACCTTCCTTGGGAAGTGGCCACATCTCATCGTCTTTCTCCCTGATGTCTTGCAGCAGCAGCAGGTGGCTACCCAGCAGTTGGCTTTTCAGCAGCAGCTCCTCCAGATGCAGCAGCTCCAGCAGCAGCACCTCCTGTCTTTACAGCGCCAAGGCCTCCTTACGATTCAGCCAGGGCAGCCTGCCCTTCCCCTCCAGCCCCTTGCTCAAGGTAGGTTTTCCTGACCTGGCAGGCACCGCTCCGCCGAGATGTCAGGGCCGAGGGGCGGGGGCTATCCGCTGGGATGCTCCAGCCCAGCAGGAAGCGTGTGGGCCATCCAAAACAAGCACAGACAAGCCAGAGAAAAGGCTGGATGAGGTCCAAGGAGGGACCTTTGTAGAAGCCCAAGGGCTCCCTCCTGGATGCCGGAATGAAGACATGTGGGGTGGGCTGATGCTGAGCAGTAGCCGAGGAACACCCCCATCCCCCACCCCCCGCACGCTCTCGGAGTAGGAGACAGCAGTGTGACTTGGACTCAAGGACCATTTCAATCTGATCGAGCACTGCCCGTTTGGAACCACAGATGAATTTTCTTGATGGCTTTTGTTTAGCCAACAGAAGGTATATTTTTCTATCACTGTGACTTCTGTTGGAAAGCTTAGTGATGCTTTTGAAATGCCACTTTTTCAGTTCTAGAGACCAGTTCGGGTTTATTCTCTATATTGAGAGTAATCTCTTTTGTTAGGTTTTCTTTTTTTTTTCTTGTTTCTTTCTTTTTTTTTCATTTCTTGTTTGCATCCATCTGTTGGTTTTTTGAGCAGGTTCTATACTCATCAGAGCAGGTAGCATTCCTACCTCCTGCTCTTCAAAAGCGAGAGTTCCGCACAAAGGAACTAGATTTCACAGATTTAAAAATGTCTTCTGAAAAGCCATTGACATGTGATTACCATGGGTGTTGGACCTCGGAGACAAATGAGGATTTCTAGCCGTTTTAGGACATCCTCGTGGTTTAAGCACGCCTTTGACATGTGTAGGGTGCGTGCACATGGATCATTCGGAAACAGTGCAGGACAGTGTGGAAGGAGAGAAGAAAGTGTCACACTGTGTTTTGAAATACAGTTCCCCCACACTGTACGTGGTATAGCATGTTCTACCCCCTTCCTCAGGAACCCTGGTCTTGGCAGTTGCACTAGGCTCAGATGTATGAGTACGGACCTTAAAGGCTGGTAGCTAATGCTTTCGGTGTCTTGGATTCTCTTGCCTTCGAAAGAGGGTTGAAAATGTGGCACCTTCTCCATGGCAATTAAGACACTCTCATTTGTTCAGTAACTTTCGGCGTCATGTGGAGCCAGGGAGGCATGTCTTCATTCAAGTCTTTTCTCTGGAGTCAACCACACCCAACTTACATCTCTTCCAGGGTTTTCTGGTTTTTGTTTATGTTTTCGGTGTTGAAACTGGGGCTTTCTCCCTTCCTATGCCTCCTGGCCCTCCTCCCCTTTTGGCCACTATTTTTCAACTACTGGATACACAATCAGCATCTCTGTGGCTGTCAAAAGAGAAGGTTTGGTAACAGAGCAATACGAGGGGAGAAGAAAGGACACAATGGCTAATGCATTTTTGTGCTTGCACAATGTTATAACGTGCATTAATTACACCTTCAGGTTTATTGTTGGAAACCTTGCAGGCTGTTCTGACACACCCACTGGACTCGGGCTTCAACCTCTCATCTTTTCCCACTGCTCCTATACTATTAAGTTTGCTCACTAAGGTTTATTGTTATAGTACATCAGTTAAGCTGTCCAAAAGAGGGCAATTGGGCAGTGACAAGACAAGCTCATGTGTAATGTGAAAGAAATGAATGTGGTGATGCATGAAGTGTAATCTCTGCAGTAACATATCAGAGACACCAGTAGGTAATTCACCAGTCATGGCATTGATTGATAAGCTTTGCAATCCACTATAACTATTAGCCCCTGCAACATTAGGAGGGAGCATATTTAATATCTGAGGGGTGCCCCGATGTGTGCCTAAGATACCTAAATGTAAATACGCTATTTCGGGAGTCAGGTTGTGGCAGCAAAGCGAGCTCCCCGTGTCATTGCCATCTTCTGTAGGCTCCAGAGGTGGGTTCTGTGTCTCCTCTCCCCTTGCCCAAAGTGGCTCGAGAATTCAGTTGTGTTGGACTACAACCCAATTTTTTTTTTTTATCAGAGACATGATGGCTTAAAACTGATGTCATTATGAGGTTTAAATCAACTTTCTGCTTGCTTGAACACGGTCACCTGGGTATGGATGTACAAGGACAAAAAAAGGTTGATCAACTCTGTTTGTCTTTGAGCCAGGGATACCTGGGGTTGTAAAATTGAGTTCCATGAGCAGTAATCTGTCACCTGTCCCCACAACATACATTTTTTAAGCCGGTGTCTGCATTTTCTTTTATAATGAAGGGGTTGGTTGTCCTGGAACAAGAAATGTAGCAAGGCACAGGGGTTACGTGTTACAAATGCCAGTGATGGCCACTTCGTGATACAGTCGTTTTAATTCTTTGATGTACCTGCTCGTGGCCTTGGCTAAGTCACCTTAAATGTGCAGAAATGTGAAAGTGTGAATAGGTAGGAAGTAATATTTTGGAGGCCTTTTTTTTTTCTTTCCTGAAGGTCTTATGGCATAAAATGGAGGGACATTTTTGTTGCTGTAAGAGCATTGTAGGATCTTCTCTGTTTTATGTAATGAGCGCATATGCTTTTCTCCCTGGTGTCTTGAAGCAGCTGACCCCCTGACGTTCACACTCATTCTGACCTCTTAATTTTGAAAATATGAACTAGAGATAAGGTGTTCGACAGACACACACACACACACCCATTAATGAATTTGTTTAACCCAGTACTATTATTCCTGTCTACCATATTGGAGGAAATACGCGCTGGTCTTTGGAAATTTGATATCCAGTTAGTCTGATGAGTGACTAGCCTGCCTTTTCTCTGCCTTGATTCTGTCACGAGATCGTGGCTGTCCAGTAACATCGCTAACAAGGTGTAGTAGCATTGATGGAGAGGAATGATTTGACTGCTCTCTGTAAGTCTGATGAAAATGTTCTCAAACGTAATTATCACAGTGAGATTTGACCCACAAACACGCCTGCTGTCAGCGAGTTCCTGTTTTCTCTACCTGTTCCCCTTGTGAGGGGTGAACCTGACTGGCCAGCCCCCTGGAAGAGGAGGAGAGACGAGTAACGTCAGTGTACTCTGGAGGTGTAACAAGTGTAACCAGACATTCGCCTTTGTCTTTATTTGCTGGGTGAACAGCTCACTCCTAAAACAGCTCCAAAGTTCCACTTTCCTTGGAGGGAAAGTTGTTAGAAACCGTTTTTTTCTTCCAATTTTTCACTTCCCATGCAGCTGACCCAGAAATCAATTCGTTGGAGTTGAAAAATGGACGGCTCGTTCTTTTCATGTGTATTTACTCCCTAGAAAATAAAAATAGGTGTTGACTTGCGTGGCTTTCTATCAATATGCTATCATCAACAGACAAGCCTATTCACTATTGTTTCAACTGAGTAAACAGTGGTCGGAGGGTCAGCCATCTTCCCAGGTAATTGTTGGTGTGTGGACATCAGTGGCAGGCCTGTTAGCTACAAACACATCCCACATGTCACTTCGGGAGGTGTTTGAAAATAATAGCCCAGATGCAGCAGAACCGGACACGGGATTGTGGAGTGACCTTTCCCTTTGTTTAATTTGCCTCTGAGGCTTAATTTCAGGGGACAAGTAATAATTGAATATGCCTAATAACTAAATGCTCATTTGGGACAAAATCCATCAAAATATAATTGGCATTTGATTTTTATGAAGGGAGAAGAAAACCGACTTGGCTGTTGAGGATGCGTTCTAAGAATATCTGACCACTTAATGTATCATTTGAAGCCTCCTTTTATAATATATATTAATTGCAAATACTTGAGCATTTGAACATTTTCGTGGAGAACCCGTTAGGAGAGACCAACTGTTTTTGTTAATGCTCCTCTCAGAAAGGCGGGGAAGGTTATTGGTCTGCTGTGCAATAATTTACTCCTCTTTGATATGCAAACGATCCACGGTGAATATAAAAAAATCCTATCAGACTCATTTCACAGTTCTTAACCACTCGGATTCTCTGGAGTCCATCGCCTCATTAGACCAGTGCTCTCCAATGCTAGCATAATTAAAATCTTTAACAGTTTAGCAAAGTAAAGATGTTTGGCTGATCACGTTGAGATGATTATCTATCCATTGTATTCTAAATGACAAAAATAAATTAAATTTAGACCTTGGCATTTTTTATTATGTGTTTCAAATGAATATAATGCACACAGCCTCCTTTTTTAATTCAATAGCTTAGGTTTGGTAAGAAACACGCCTGTTTCGGGTGCTGCTATATAGTCAGAAAATGGCAGGCTTTCTAGGATAGCTGTGTCACAGTTGATTGAAACAATGAACCGCAGTCCAGACATCCAGTTCTCATGTGGAGTCGCCTTGTGCTGCACGGGGATGACGATTTCTTGTAGCTGTCCTTTTGAAGGACTGGCTGTGGTTGTTGGCTGTTGTCCACACCAGCAGGTGCGTGGAGGTGGGTTCTGGAAAGCCTGGGCTGGAGAGGCATGCTCTCCACAACACAGGTGATGAAGCTATAACAGTGAGACTGACATACTGATGGTTTCTTCTCTTGGGGAAAGTACAGGTTTGACCCTTCCTGCTTAAGACCCATGCCCATGCTGACCCCCTTAAGAAACAAGAGAACTTTATTACTCCAAGTTTCTTTTACGTTTGCATTTTATTCTGCAATGGTTCATTAGCATTGATCTAAGAAATGACAGTAATAACAGTGTTACTTGTTAAAAAAAAAAAGTTACACAGTTTTTCGGTAGACACATCCATCAATTAAGCATGTGGTACTAGAAACCAAAATTAATGAGGAAGATAGGTGTGTTAATGAAATAATCATAGTATAATCAATTTGAATGTTAAAAGTTGAAAAGCATTTCAGGAAGACGATATGAATTCATAATTTATGTCTAAAAGTGATTAATAAAAACTATATTTAATAACAAAGCTATTTGTCATCATTTAAGACTTAAGCACAAAAATTATTCATTTTGTGGTTTGTGTTGTCATAATAGTAGAGTTGAACAAACTTACTTCGAGCCCTTCTTTGTGGCTGAAAATGCAATAACATCTATCTCTACTCCTTTTCAAAAATCTGGAAACAGCAGTTTGGATGGAGACATACTGTCTTTGCAGAGTAACTGTGTTTTGAATCCTTTTCACGGAGGTCTTTTCTGTGTGATGAGGGCACTTCAGCTCGGCTGTTCAGTGGGAGGACACGGTTGTTACTACCGTATTTGCCTTAGTTGGGAGGGGGGAAAAAAACCACACACATCAAAACAAAAAAAAAAA
>RCUC01126438.1:0-26521 GCA_003697995.1 Taxidea taxus jeffersonii
AGGGGGCCTCTCTCCATCCACCAGACCTGTTTTATCATCTCTTCCTTCTCTGTGCTTTGCTGTTTCCTCTTCTGGAGTGCCCTTCCCTCTCACGTCTGCCAAAAATAATCACAACACCCAGGTGTCACCCCTAACACGACTTGCTCTCACGTGATCTAAGCAACACTCATACAGCCATTTGTTCTAACAGGCACGAATGAGTGAGTTACACACATAAACCTTTTAATCCTCACAGGTAACTGAGGTGCTGCTCTCCTGTCATCCCACACATGCTCAAACAGAGGCACGTATGGCTTGAGGAGCTTGCCCGGGTTTACACAGCTTCAGCGGCCTAGGCAGGACTGAACCTAAGCTGTTGGTGTCCTGAGTCTAACTGCTCAGTGGCTATGCTGTCTGGCCTCTCCAGGACAAATCCATTCCTCATCTGGTGGTATTAGCCTTATCTGGGTCTGGGTCTGTCCAGGTTCAGGCTGGGAGCTCTGAGGGTGGTACCCCCTAAGCTCTGAGGATGGGAGCCTGAGAAGGTTGGTTAAATGGACAAATGGAAGGAATTCTGGAAACCCCCACCCCAACCCCCACCACCTTCCTGTGTCTGAAGGTCCTTTTCCCATAGACACCCGTGGGTGGGGGGATGGGCCAGGGTGGGTGTGTTTATTCTGTGCTTGGCAGGGGGAAGGACCCCTCCCAGAGCAGGGTCCCTGAGCGGGCACAGGAAGTAGGTGGGAACGGCTGCCGTCAATTGGCTGGTGCCAAGTGGTGGAGTCTGGGTCCCTGAGGCTGAGATAGGGGTTGGGGGTATAAGGAAGCCCGGGTCCAGTGGGGGCAGCTCTGAGTTCTGTGTGAGGCATCACGGTCTCCTTCCTACCATTCTCCCTACTCCCCATAGTGGAAGGCTTGTTTTTGTGGGACCAATTAGGCTTCCCGGATTCCAGACAATGCCAAGGGCCAAATATGGAAACAATAGGCCTCAAAGAGAGAAGAGAGGAAGAGAGGAGAAGGGAGGAGAAGGAGAGTCATAGGGCCTGTGCATTCTGGATAGGATGGTGGCCACTGTGGCCCACAGCCCAGCATGGACCTGAGCCAGGTGCCCAGTCCTGTGTGGCTGCCAGACACAGGAGCCCAGCTTGGTGCCCACTGTCCTGGAGAACCAGGGGACACCCTCCCCCAGGCCTCTGTGCTACCTCTGTCTGCTGGAGATCACCAGCTGGCTAGTCTCATGGCTGAGAGGAGGACCAGAAACAGACTGTTCAGAAGCTTCCTTCTCCTGTTCCTGCCACCCCTTGAAGACAGTTTAGCTGCCATGGCTTTGTAGAGGCAGCCAGGGAGCTGGAAGGATCTTTTGGGCACCTTCCCTTCGGTCTCAAAAATTCATGGTTTATTGCGTTCCCCTCCATAACATCCCCAGGTTGCTTTCCGTAGAAAATGTACAGATTTTTCTCCAAAACTGCAGTCCGGGTGAGGTTCCAGGTGCCTCGCTTGCGCTGAGGCCCGCAGTTCGCAGTTCGGTTCCCAGGGCGCTATACATGGTGGTCTGGGTGAAGCTGGCCGGGCATCCATCCTCACGATCAGGTGGTGGGGGCTCCGGTGCAGACGGGAAAGGGCCAGGCCAACCCCGGCGCCCCCTCCCAGGGCCAGGCCAGCCCCGGCCCCCCTCCCAGGTCCCGCCCGCGGGCGTCACCTAAGCCGCGGTTGCCATGGGCCCGCGGCAGATGGCCGGGTTTAGGGTTGCCCGGCGGGCGGTGCGCACGGGATTAGGTGAATTAGGGAGCCTGAGCCGGAGACGTGCCGCCACGGGAGCCACCGCCAGACCCTCCGTGCCATGGAGCCCCCTGCCGACCCAGCCAACCTGGCCGACCCCTCTGAGGCGCGAGCTAAGCAGCCGGGCAAGTGGGCGCTGGTGCGCAGCCTGAACCACGCGCTGAAGAGTTATGCGGTCCTGCCGGTGAGGCCGGTGCTGGGAGAGGGAGGGGCAGGGTGCACCCTGGGCAAGCCGCCCCGGGCCTCTATTTCCCCGCCGGCGGGAATTGGGTGGTGATCAGGGAGCACCAGGGTGCACACGGACACGGCCCTCCTGTAGGCTTACCATCCCTGATTCCCAGCGTTAACTTGGCCCTGGCCGCCCCTCCTTGTGCCTAGAGCTTTTGCGTTCACCCAAGGTGGTGGGACCAGATCCCAGAAGGGGCTTCCCCAGTTCTCCGGGTCTGGAGCAGGAAGCGCCTCCAGGTGGTCCAAGGGGACTCAGGGAGAGGCTTCTGGTCTGGCTGGTTCACAGGCAGCAGAGCATGGCTGTGGGTCCTCTGTACCACCTGAGGTTAGCAACTGGAGACTTCTTGCTCACAGGGGCCCTTGGCAAGTCAGTTGGTTCACCTTTCCCACCTGTGAAAATGGGACTACTAAAGCCAGTGTCCCAGAGTGATTATGAGGATGAGAGGGGGAAACAGATCCTGAGATAGATTCCTTTTCATCCCACCAAGGGAGACTGAGCCCTAGGCCTTGCCCAGAGAAGGGAAGGGGCATAAAGGGCCAAGGCTGTGTTGGAAGTTAGTGTTCATCCCACACTGAGCTGCACACCTGGGAGGGCAGATGGGTGGACATGAAGGCAGATGGGTGGACATGAAGGCAGATGGGTGGACATGAAGGCTCTCTCCTCTTCCCATGCCCTGACTCTGAGTGGGTGAACACTGTGAACACTGAGGCCCAGAGAGACAGAAAGGCTTACCCAAAGTCACCCAGTTTTAGTGGCGGAGCTGGGACTGGAACCAAGATCTCTCTCTTTCCTTTTTTTTTTTTTTTTAATTTAATTTTATTTTTTTCAGTGTTCCAAGATTCATTGTTTGTGCACCACACCCAGTGCTCCATGCAATACGTGCCCTCCTTAATACCCACCACCAGGCTCCCCCAACCTCCCACCCCTACCCCTCCAAAACCCTCAATTTGTTTCTCAGAGTCCACAGTCTCTCATGGTTCGTCTCCCCCTCTGATTTCCCCCAACTCACTTCTCGCCATCTCCCCATGTCCTCCGTGTTATTTCTTATGCTCCACAAGTAAGTGAAACCATATGATACTTGACTCTCTCTGCTTGACTTACTTCATTCAGCATTATCTCTTCCAGTCCCGCCCATGTTGATAGAAAAGTTGGGTATTCATCCTTTCTAATGGAGGTGTAATATTCCATTGTATATATGGACCACATCTTCCTTATCCATTCGTCCATTGAAGGGCATCTTGGCTCTTTCCACAGCTTGGCAACTGTGGCCATTGCTGCTATGAACAGATGGCCCTTCTGTTTACTACATCTGTATCTTTGGGGTAAATACCCAGTAGTGCAATTGCAGGGTCATAGGGTAGCTCTGTCTTTAATTTCTTAAGGAATCTTCACACTGTTTTCCAAAGTGGCTGCACCAACTTGCATTCCCACCAACAATGTAAGAGGGTTCCCCTTTCTCCACATCCTCTCCAACACATGTTGTTTATTATCTTGTTCATTTTGGCCATTCTGATTGGTGTAAGATGGTATCTCAATGTGGTTTTGATTTGAATCTCCCTGATGGCTAGTGATGATGAACATTTTTTCATATGTCTGTTAGCCATTTGTATGTCTTCTCTGGAGAAGTGTCTGCTCATGTCTTCTCCCCATTTTTTGACATGATTATCTTTTTTTTGGATATTGAGTTTGAGGAGTTCTTTATAGATCTTGGATATCAACCCTTTGTAGTGTCATTCGAATATCTTCTCCCATTCTGTGGGGTGCCTCTTTGTTTTGTTGGCTGTTTGTTTGCTGTGCAGAAGACTTTGATCTTGATGAAGTCCCAAAAGTTCATTTTCACTTTTGTTTCCTTTGCCTTTGGAGACATGTCTTGAAAGAAGTTGCTGTGGCCGATGTCGAAGAGGTTACTACCTATGTTTTCCTCTAGGATTTTGATAGATTTCTGCCTCATGTTGAGGTCTATTATCCATTTTGAGTTTATCTTTGTGTATGGTGTAAGAGAATGGTCAAGTTTCATTCCTCTATACAAAGCTGTCCAATTTTCCCAGGACCATTTATTGAAGAGACTATCTTTTTTCCAGTGTATATTTTTTCCTGCTTTGTTGAAGATTAGTTGGCCATAGAATTGCAGGTCCATATCTGGGCTCTCTACTCTGTTCCACTCATCTCTGTGTCTGTTTTTTTTTTTTTTTAAAGATTTTATTTATTTATTTGACAGAGATCACAAGTAGGCAGAGAGGCAGGCAGAGAGAGAGGAATGGAAGCAGGCTCCCCGCTGAGCAGAGAGCCCAATTCGGGGCTCGATCCCAGGACCCTGGAACCATGACCCGAGCCAAAGGCAGAGGCTTTAACCCACTGAGCCACCCAGGTGCCCCTCTGTGTCTGTTTTTGTGTCAGTACCATGTTGTCTTGGTGGTCACAGCTTTGGAGTAAAGCTTGAAATCAGGCAACGTGAAGCCCTAGTTTTTTCTTTTTCAACATTTCCTTAGCAATTCGGGGTCTCCTCTGGTTCCATACAAATTTTAGGATTGTTTATGCCAGCACTGAAAAATGTCAGTGGAATTTTGATCAGAATGGCATTGAAAGTATAGATGGCTCTAGGCAGTATAGACATTTTAACAATGTTTATTCTTCCGATCCATGAGCATGGAATGTTTTTCCATCTTTTTGTGTCTTCTTCAATTTCTTTCATGAGTGTTCTGTAGTCCCTCGAGTACAGATCTTTACCTCTTTGGTTAGGTTGATTCCCAGGTATCTTATGGTTCTTGGTGCTATAGTAATTGGAACTGATTCTCTAATTTCCCCTTCTGTATTTTCATTGTTAGTGTATAAGAAAGCAACAGATTTCTGTACATTGATTTTGTATCCTGCCACATTACTGAATTGCTGTATGAGTTCTAGCAGTTTGGGGGTGGAGTCTTTTGGGTTTTCCATATAAAGTATCGTGTCATCTGCGAAGAGAGAGTTTGACTTCTTTGCCAATTTGAATACCTATTATTTCTCTTTGTTGTCTGATTGCTGTTGCTAGGACTTCTAATACTATGTTGAACAGGAGTGGCGAGCGTGGGCATCCTTGTCGGGTTCCTGATCTCAAAGGGAAGGCTGTCAGCTTTTTCCAATTGAGGGTGATATTCGCTGTGGGTTTTTCATAGATTTTATGAAGCTGAGGAATGTTCCCTCTATCCCTATACTTTGAAGCATTTTAATCAGTAACAGATGCTGTATCTTGTCAAATGCTTTTTCTGTATCAGTTGAGAGGACAATGTGGTTCTTCTCTCTTCTCTTATTGATTTGTTCTATCACACTGATCGATTTGAATGTTGAACCACCCTTGCACCCCAGGGGTAAATCCTACCTGGTCATGGTGGATAATCTTTTTAATGAACTATTGGATCCTATTAGCTAGGATCTTGTTGAGAATCTTGACATCCATGTTCATCCAGGGATATTGGTCTGAAATTCTCCTTTTTGGTGGGGTCTTTGCCTGGTTTGGGGATCAGGGTAATGCTGGCTTCACAGAAAGAGTCTGAAAGTTTTCCTTCTGTTTCTTTTTTTTTTTTTTAAGATTTTATATATTTATTTGACAGAGAGAGAGAAATCACAAGTAGGCAGAGCAGCAGGCAGAGAGAGAGGGGAAAGCAAGCTCCCCACTGAGCCGAGAGCCTGATGTGGGGCTCGATCCCAGGACCCTGAGATCATGACCTGAGCCGAAGGCAGAGGCTTAAGCCACTAACCCACTCAGGCACCCCTGTTTCTATTTTTTGAAACAGCTTCAGGAGAATAGGTATTATTTCTTCTTTGAAAGTTTGGTAGAATTCTCCAGGGAATACGTCAGGTCCTGGGCTCTTGTTTTTTGGGAGGTCTTTGATCACTGCTTCAATCTTGTTACTAGATATTGGTCTATTCAGGTTGCCAATTTCTTCCTGATTCAGTCTTGGAAATTTATAGGTTTCCAGGAATGCATCCATTTCTTCTAGGTTGCTTAACTTATTGACATATAACTGTTAATAATTTCTGATGATTGCTTCTATTCGGTGTTAGTCGTGATATCTCTCCTTTTGTTCATAATTTTATTAATTTGGGTCTTCTCTCTTTTCTTTTGGATTAGTTTGGCCAGTGGTTTATTGATCTATCTTTTTGATTCTTTCAAAGGACCAGCTTCTAGTTTCCTTGATATGTTCTACTGTATTTCTAGTTTCTATCTTATTGATCTCTGCTCTAATCTTGATTATTTCCCTTCTTGTATGTGGGGTTGGCTTAATTTGTTGTTGGTTTTCCAGTTCTTTAAGGTGTAAAGAGAGCTGGTGTATTCTGAATTTTTCAATTTTTTTGAGTAAGGCTTGGATGGCTCTGTATTTCCACCTTAGGGCTTCCTTTGCCATATCCCATAGATTTTGGGCCGAATTGTCTTCATTCTCATTGGTTTCCATGAATTGTTTAAGTTCTTTTTTGATTTCCTGGTTGATCCAAACATTCTTAAGCTGGGTGGTCTTAAGCTTCCAGGTGTTTGAATTCCTTCCAAACTTTTTCTTGTGGTTGAGTTCCAGTTTCAAAGCATTGTGGTCTGAGAATATGCAGGGAATAATCTCAATATTTTGGTTCTTTCTTTTTTTTAAGATTTTATTTATTTGTAAGAAAGAAAGCATGCACACAAGCAGGGGGAGCAGCAGGCAGAGGGAGAAGCAGGCTCCCTGCCTAGCAAGAAGCCTGATGTGGGACTTGATCCCAGGACCCCGGGATTGTTCGTGACCTGAGCAGAAGGCAGACAGTTAAGTTTTCTAAACTGTGTGTTCACTGTGGGTGTGCCCAGCTTCCCTGGTGAGAGGGTGGGGTTCCAGGTACTTTTGAGAACTTTTAAGATAGATCCATTCTGAGAAATCATGACTCGGGGGCTGGGAGACCCTCTGCTTTAGCCACTCATGTGACAGAAGAGAAGGGGAACTGGCCCCCTGTCTCGTGACCATACTGAGGCGTCCGTCAGGTCACAAATAGGATTCTCAAATGAAGGTGAAGTCTCTAGTGGAGTGCCCTTCACAACAGAGTGGTTATGAATGGGCCAGATGAAGGCATGAGTGCCTGGGGTCTGGGGATTGGAGGGGTCAGTGGGATAAGACCTGGGGCCCAGTACTCCTTTCCTCTCCTCCCTCTTCCTGCCCCACAAAGACAGTTCCTGTTCTTTTCCATCTTTCTTCCCTCACCCAGCCAGGACTCCCAACCCATGCTGCTTTTGGTCCAGGCCCTGCCCTGTAGGTGCTCCAAGTTTTATCCATCACCATCATGACTGTGACCAGGCACCTTTGTTTCTTTGGGCCTCAGTTTCCTCATCTGCAAAACTGAAGACTCCTCCAACCCACCTGCATTCTGATGCCCTAAGAACTTACCCTGGGACCATGGGAACTTCTCTCCTCAAAAGTTCTCAGGTCTCAGAGTTTTCCCTGAGGCCTCTTAGCTGCTATTTTAGCCTTTTTTCTTCAAGTTGAGACCCAGAGCAGAAGAGAAATTTAAGTCCCTGCCCTCCTTGTGACTGTCCTTGATTAGGAGAGTTCTAGTCATTGTTTCTGTAGGCTCTGAGCTCCCTGCTCAGCCTCTCTGAGCTCCCATTTCCTGATCCCATGAGGTCTTTTATTTTGGTTATCCTCTGTTCCCTGAGCAGGATGCATTTTTCTGTGTGCCAGGCTTTGTGCTGGGTCAAGGGATACAGGTGACTCAGACTCTTGCCCTCCAGCTCTGCCCTCAGCTGAGGCTCCCAGCATGACTTTGGCCCACAAGCCATGTAAGGCTAAGGGTACTATCAGTGTTTCCTGTTTTGCTCACAGAACTGGGTTCAGAGAGATGTCAGGAAAGAGCACTGGATTTCGAATTTGTCAGCTTTAGGTTTCATTCCTGGTTTTACTACAGAACAGCTGGGTGAATTTGGGCAAGTTTCTTGACCTCTTTTGAGGAGATGAGATAGAAATAGAACGCTCTGCCTGAGGGGTGTCAGTGAGATTGCTAATCACAGGGAAGCATCTAACTTGCTGCCTGGCCCATCGTGGGTGTACTGGGAGTTAGCATGAAGCAATGCCTGGCCAGCCTAGCTTCCAGAAGTTAGTGTCTGTCTCTGTCTCTGGCTCTTTCTCTCTCCTGCTATACACTCTTCATTCTTTCTCACACACCCTCTTTCACATGCTTTGTCCCTTAGACACACACACACACACACACAGTTTCTCTCTCACATATATGTTCTTACACACACACTCTCTCCTCCTCTCTCATCGAAAGACAAATTCTGTTTTTTGGTGTTTGACTCTAGGGAGTCCCAGTTGAGACCCAGACCCAGCTCTGTACTGCGGGGGGTGGGGGGGTCCATGCTAGTGGTGAAATGTTGCATAGATGGTGGTCATCCCCTGTGGTGCTGGCTGTAAGGGGCAAGCCCAGAGGCCCTGGGGCTTGGAGGGGTGCCCCCATTCTCTACAGCAGCCAGAGTGAGCTTTTGAAAATGTAAACTCATGCCATTCTCCTGCTTAAAACCTTCCAATGGCTTTTTGTCATCCTTAAAAGAAAGTCCAACCTCTGTCGTGGTTACAGGGTCCTGTGTAACCTGGTACCTGCTCGTGGTCCCCCCATGCCCTCCCCTTGTCTGGCTGTAAGCACTCTGCCTTTTCCATCTGTTCACGGCTCTGTCCCCAGAGCTGGAACGGGGCTGGTCCACAGGGGATTCTCTCTAAATACCTGCCAGATGAATGAATGAGCTCTTCAGCCGTTGGGGAGGAGGGGGAAGATGGGGAGGTGGGCGGGGCCAAAAGAGCTGCACAGACCGGTGTGCGGGGACGCGGGCAGGTGGAGAAGAGCAGTATAAGCAGGTGGTGGGGGGGGCCTGCAACTCAGTGTGGCTGAAGTCTGTCAGGATGCGCAGTTTGGGACAGAAGGGTGACATGGGGCACCTTACGGGAAGCAGCCATGAAGCCTGGGCACGCAGCACAGATGCTCGGGAAACAGGAGTTCTCCTCCCCAGAGGCTCTCCAATTCTCCCTCCGTTTTCTGGGAGAAAGCTCACGTTTGGAGCTAGCCTGTCTCTGACAGCCTGCCACGAAGTAGCAGCTGTGGCAGAAAAATAGTTGATTCCGAAGGGAAGAGGGGGAGGCCAAGGCAAGGAGGTGCTAGCCTTGGGACTCCCTGAGCCCACCCGTCAGACACCGGGGAAGACTGAGGCGCAAGTCAGTCAGCGACTTGTCTAGGGCCCAGCCTGGACGAGCCTGGAACCTGTTCTCCTGCGTCCCTGCCCAGATTGGTTTCCCCTGGGCTGTTCCCGCAGGGTGACTGGATTGTCCTCTGTTTTATCAGCAGTTCTGTTTCTAACTGCCACGTGGTAGTGGTAAATTCTCCTTTTATTAGGATGTCTGCATTCTCTCACTCTCTGGGGCAATACTCTTGTTCGGATTAGGATAAACTCCCAGTTTTACCTGCAGGCTGGTGACGGGGAGCCTCTGCAGTGCTGGGTCTTGCCCAGCACCGTGAGGGCTGTCGTCCCCTCGGGCATTCTCCGCCATCCATGTGCCTGGGCCCTTCCCAGTCCTTACCATCCTCTGCAGCAATTGCGTGAGCGTGTTTGCTCAACTGTGTTTTCTGTCTCCTCCCAGCTGCAGGGCAAACTCCACTGTCACTGCGGGCTCCCCAGCATTTAGATCAGTCAGTGCCTCGTATTCAGTAGGTGCTCAGTACATATTTGTGGAATGCGCCCGTGCCGAAAGCAGCTGTTCTAAGTCCATTTCTCTGCCTCTGGGTTTTGGGTTTGGCTTCTGTGTTCCTTACTGGGTATGTAGTAAGAGCAGGGCACAGCGTGACACCCTCCCCCTCAAGGTCAGGGCTCTCCCTGCAAGCCAGGAGGCAATGTTGGGGGGCTCGTATTGCAGGGCCCAGCTCAGAGCAGTGTCATTGAGAGGAACCCACCCCTGTGACTCTGAGACTTGCCCCTGCAGGTGATAGAGGCTGTTTGGCTGTCCTGTGAGGATGCCTCCTTTAGGACAGAGGGAAAGTGGTTTGGGTGGCTTGATGTTTCAGCCTGAACCTCAACAGATTTGCTATCTGTGTAGGGGGTGTAGAGCCTTGGGGAGAGCTGGGCGCAGAGCCTTGGGGAGAGCTGGGCACTGGACAGTCCTGGGTATGAAGCTGCCCGGCCAAGGGGTCTCTTCCCTGCTCCAAGCCTCTGCTTACCTATCTGTGAAGTGGGGGCAGTAAGAGCTGATAAGAGGAGGGATTGAAGACCTTAGATCAGTGCTGGGCCTGGGGCCTGGCACCAGCTGGCTTCCAGCCCTTTCTTCCCTCTCCTGTGGTTGGCACAGGAGCCTCTGTTGGGAGGAGCAACGGCCCAGGATCCCCATCCCTGCTCACCTGGCTGTGACTCTCTCTCACCCACAGGGGGACTATGTCTGGATGGACCTGAGATCTGGGCAGGAATTCGATGTGCCCATCGGAGCAGTGGTGAAGCTCTGTGACTCTGGGCAGATCCAGGTGGTGGATGATGAAGGCAATGTAAGTAGCCCCCTACCTCCCTTGCCCCTAGGCCTTTGGGAAGACCCAGGTGGACGGGTCACCTAAGGCAGGGGCTGGGCAGGAACCTGAGGGTGTTGGAGGCAGTGCCTATGCCCCTACTTCCACCTCTCAGACACCCCATCTTCCATGCAACTGTCCTGCTGCCCCAGTGAGACAGTGCCTCCCCTTCTGGCCAGGCTCCTGGATTCTATTTCCATGAGCACTCTGTGCATTCTGTCTAGTGTTCAAGATGGGTGTGTATGTGTATGTGGTGGTGGGGGGCACCTGCCCATGTACGGTGGCAGCCAGGGGGCAACGCCAGACTGGGAGCTCCTCAGGCACAGGGACAGGGTGCTTTGAGTCAGACAGATTAGATTCAAATCCCATCCTGCCCATTTGTCAGTTATGCAACCCTCACCAAGTTTCCTTCCCTTCTGAGCCTCAGTTTTCTCTTCTGTAAAATGGGGATCATGGTAACTGTCTCATCAGGTTGTTGACCCATATGTTGGGGCCCCCATAGAAAATACCTCAGTAAAGTGAGCTAGACTAAAATGCCTGTAGTCTTGCTCTATTGGGTTACAGCATCCTAGGAATTCATTGCTTACCTTGGCACTGCCCTAGAAATCCGTCTAACAGATTAACCCTTTATTTCTTGTGGCCCTGAAGGGAAAGGATACGGGAGGTGTAAGTTCTGTGGGTAGTGGGTGTGGGAAGGACGGGAAAGTGTGAGGTCAGGGTCATGCCCTGGAGAAGGCGGGTGGTCTGGAGGAGGGCCCAGAGGGGAAGCGCATGTGTACATGGCATGGTCCCGAGAACAGAGTCCTAGCTTAGCAGGGACGTGAGGGACCCAGGGAGATTCAGTCCTACCGTCACTGGCATTGTGCCTGGCGCTGTGCCCAGTGCTGGGGAATACAGTGATAGAACCAAGTTTCTGTCTTGGGGTCCTAGAATGCTGGGGGCAAAAGAGGGTGTAGTGACTGGAAGCAGAGGGCTTCACTGGGGGCAGGGACAGTTTCTGGGGCCCGGAGGCCAGGCACTGGCCATAAAGGGAGCAGGGGGCTCACTTTTGTTCCTGCAGCCTTCAGAGACACCCCCATGGGGTCTGCAAAGCCCTTTGACCCCAGCTCTGTTTTTGGGTCCTCATAGCATCCGCGAGAGGCAAATGCTCTGTTTCCCAAGGGGAAGCTGGGACAGGGAGGGACCATCAGGCCTGGTCACACAGCTAGTAAGTGACGGTGCTGGGATGAATACCCAGGACCTCCGGCCTCTGTGTAGTGTTTCCGGGACCCATATCTCAGTGGCAGTTCTGGTGCTCAGATTCTATTGAACCATGCTTTGTCCTCCGGGCTTTAGAACCAAAGGGCCTGCAGATCCTTCTGGAGGCTCTGGTTCTAGGACCTTCTGGGAGGCCACTGTGAGCTTACAGCCAGGGAAGGGGGCACAGGTTCGGCTGGCAGCCCAGACAGGCCCACAAACCTGCCGAGTAGGGCCCTGGGACTCTGCCTGCAAGCTTACGTTTCACCTGGGTCATGTTGCACGTCAGATGGTGTCCTATAACCATGTCACTGGATCCCAGAACTCCCCTCCCACCCATTCCCACTAAAGCCCTGGGGGGTGGGGGCTGCAGCTCGGGAGGGTAATGACTGGGTGGCTGGAAGCAGGTTGGGGAATCTGGCTGGCTTCTTCGGCATTGAGCCCAGGGCTTCTGGCCTCCTACGGGCTTTCCCACTCCCCTTCCTCCAGGCTGTTGTTTTTGACCCCTCTGACTTCCAAGACTCCCTTAACTCTAGGGCAGGGACTAAAGGAGTCCCATCTGCTTCCCCTGAGACCTCACAAGGCCAGACCAGAGAGGGTTCTCTGTGAAGCCTTGCTGAACAAATGAGTGGATGAATAAATGATCCTCAAGGGTATCCTAATATTCTGCCTTTGCCAGAGCTGTTCCCATTGCCAGAGGCACCTCTTCCTCCCTTCCTCTGCAGAGCTCATAGTCCCTGTCTCTCCAGTACCAGGCCAGCTCCTCTTTTCCGAACGTGTCCCCAGTCCCTGGGGCTGGCCACGTTTTCTCTCTCTGGCATTCCTTAAGAGCCAGGCCTCCGTTTGTGCCATGGTTACACTTCGATCTGTGCTGTAGGTGCCTGTGGACATTGACCTGCAGGCTGCTGACATCGGTTGAGGGTCCCTCTGTGCAGGGAAGGGGTGAGGAGAGGCTTGTCTCTGCTGTGTAATAGGGTGAGCCAGGTGATCACTTGAGTGTGACTCCCGACTATTAAATGTGACTGGTCGTTCTGTTATGGGATGTTATGAGGAATGAACGAGAACATAGATGTCGTCTGTAAAACCAGAAAGCATTGCAGTAATAATACCCAGCCCTGGATGAACAGTTGCCAGACACCAGCACTTTTTAGACATGGTGGGAGGGAAACCAAAGTTAGCCTTTAGTGTCTCAATTAATCCCCCCAAGGTCCCCAAGAAGAAGGGATGGTTACTCTAATTCCCATTGCATAGATGAGGTCACGGAGGCTCAGGGAAGCCAAGTGGTGTGCGCTGGGCTGCAGGGTTGCCTCTCCCTGCTGTGCTGATCAGTTGGGGGAGGGACTGTGGGGACCGAGGGAGGAAGGCTGATAGCCTGTCCAGGCGTCCTCTTCCCTCTGTCCCACACTGGAGCCTAGCACTGAGTTTGTGAGCATGGACCCGGCAGAGGGAAATTTTCCAACTGGATCAACGTTTATCAAGGAATAGGTTAAAATGGGAGAGAGGAATGTTCCACTCAGGACTGGAAAGTCCAGGCAGGTTCTTTGATCTCCCCATCCGTCCCATTCATGCCTCAAGGAGGGCTGTGTGAGGGCCTGAGCTGGACTGAAGCGCTCCTGGCCCAGGATGTGCCATGAAATGCCAGGGCAGTTGGAGTGGTGGGCTCTGGCTGGCCCATTCCCTCTGAGGGCCGGGTGCTAGCCACCATTCTACTCTGATCCTGTTTTCTTGGGTGAAGTGAGAGGGTGGAAAAAAGGGACTATGAGGGACTTTCCATGACTAGGACTTCTGCTTCTAAGTCAGAACTGGTCCCCCATAGCCCACCAGCTAGCTGTCTGTCCTATCAGATTCCCTGCCACATCATTCATGTGTGGCTCCTGTGTGAGGCACTGTGGACCAAGGATCTTGAAGACACGGAGTCTGGCTGCCATGAGTCCCCAGCCTTGAGGCACACTGGGAGGTCAGAACCGCATTCAGACAATGGCAGCCCAGTGTGCCCACTGCCTTTCCATGGGAGACCCAGGCAACGTGATGGCCCAGGGGAGGCCCTGACACATTCCTGTGGTGGAAGTGGGGAGGTGGCAGAGTGGAGCACGTAAGAGGGGGCAGCATGGTAGCAAAGGCTTTAGAAATGGGAAACTTTTGAGCTGTGCCTCGAAGGCTGAGTAGAAAGGAAGTAAAGGGAAAAGCATGAGCAAGGCCCCGAAATGTCTGGGGAAGTAGAGACCAAGTTTCTCTGGGGATTGCTGGGGCAAAGGCCCAAAGTCCTTTTGTCTCCCTCAGGCTGGCCTTTGAATGCCAGGCTGCAGTGTGGGGGGACCAGGGAAGGGCTCCAAGCCCCAAAGTGCTGCAATCGGACAGGTGTTTGAGGCAGCTCTCAGGGGGATGAGGGGCTAGAGGGCAGCCAGGGCCAGGGGGCCAGGTGAGAGATGGTGGTCTGGATCAGGGCAGGTGCTTAAAGCTGGTGAGGAGGGCACTGATTCACAGGGTTGAGTGAGTAGCACTGGGTGACGGTTAGATTGGGTCTAACGGGATGAGATTGGGATGAGATGAGGGGGTGATGCCTCAGATTCTTGCTAGTGTCCAGCTTTTGAGGTTGGTTATCCCAGAGGGGACCTGAAGGAGAAGCAGCTATGAGAGGACATGTGTACATCACGCCTACCCACCAAGTCTTAGGGCCAGAGCTGGGAGGTGGCACAGGGGTCCCCTTCTCCTCCCCTTTTCCAAAACTCACACTCCTATGTTGTCCTGAGGCTCCCCGGGTTCTGGCATTTGGGAACAGGCAGGGGCCCCCAGAAGGCTGTGGCGTCTCACTCAGGCTGTGGCCATACCCTGGAGCACAGTTCACTTTCACCTTGCTGAGAAGCTAGATTGTAAGAAGGTGCTGGAAACTGCCTTGGGGAAGGAGGGAGGGATTTGCAGGTTTGTTGAAACTGCCAACACCATTGGCCAAATGTCCCACTGGAAGCTGCCCCCCCACCAGCCCGCAGCAGAAGATACTGCAGGGGAGAATAGGGGGACCCATGGAGGCAACCTCTCTTCTAGTTTCCACATCTGTTCATGAGCACCAAAAGTTCACCCTTGCTCCACATTCATCAACAAGCCCAGTGAGATCTATCCCCAACGGATCCACTTCCCTCCATCTCCACTGCTACGCCTCGTTTGCCAGCCTCAGAACTCTCTCTCCCCACATCTTACAGGGGTCTCTTTCCCATCATTCAGATCTCTGTTCAAATGTCACCTCTTTGGAGAGGTAGTTCCTGACCACCCTAGGGAAGTTCTCTCCCTGCTCTCTATCCTATATGCCTGTTGGTTTATTCTTGGCACTGTCTGAAATTACTTTTGGTGCCTTTTGTTTACCAGAGCCTGTATCTGAAGTCCAGTCTAATTGCAGTGATTACATGCTCCACTCCATCTTGCAAAGTGACTGGGGGGACTCGAATTCCCTTTATGAGAGTGCTGAGTGGGGCCAAAGTCCCTGCCCTGCCTGGCTTTTAGGTCTGCAGAGAGAATTCCTGAAGGGGAGGATTGGTCCACAGAGAGTGGGGCTGGGCAGCACCATCCTCAGATGTTCACACCTGATAATGAGAGTGTCTGGCCACAGGAGAGGAGGAGGCCCTTACCAGGGTCGCACAGACCTGGGATCCCTGTGCCCAGCAGAGCACAGCCTGGGTCTCAGGGGCCCCGCCTGACTAGAACCATGGTGCTTCCCCACAGGAACACTGGATTTCCCCACAGAATGCCACGCACATCAAGCCCATGCACCCCACGTCGGTCCATGGCGTGGAGGACATGATCCGCCTGGGAGACCTCAATGAGGCTGGCATTCTGCGCAACCTGCTGATCCGCTATCGGGACCACCTCATCTATGTGAGTGCTGCCCCGCCCACGCGCTGCCACCCCCCCCCCCCCCCCCCACCCCCCCGCTTTCCAGAGGCCCTCAGGGACCCGCTGCCAGCAACAACTTGGTCTGAAGCAGCTTGTGTGGTCTGGGATTGGAGAAGGGAATGGTGTGTACCATGGCTTCATGTGCCTCCCCAGGCTATTGCTCCAGTCGCTGAGAGGCTATGTGTTTTGCCCAGAGATAAAGAACTGCTGCCTCCTCTGGGTTCGCCATAGGGTGAGAGCCTCCCATCCTATTGGTCCTCCAGTGAGGAGAGGATGGGTCAGGAGTCTGTATCCTCAGAGGAGGAGGGAAGAAGGAACAAGGAAGAGCTCCTTGACTCCACAAACCCTTGACCTAAGAACCAGTCATACATACGCTCCACATTCTTACACCTTGAAACTTAAAAGGACAAATGGTCTCACTCAGCCAGGACTGACTTGATCTCAGGGGGTGGGTTCAGAGACTGTCAGAATACAAAAGGCCCGTGGAGATTGTATCCTAGAGGTTCTCACACGTTTTGGCTTCGGGAACCTTTGATGCTCTTAAAATTATTGAGGACTCCCAAGAGCATTTGTTAATGTAGGCTGTATCTAGTGATACTTACCATATTAAGAATTAAAACCAAGAAACTTCACAAAGTGGATTAATTCGTTAAAAAATAACCATAAAAATCCATTTACAGGAAAAGCATTTTTTAATGAGATATAGCTATAAATATAAATATGCCCTTCAAATTAGCCAGAAGAGTGGTATTATTTTATAATTTTTTGAAATACCTTTAATGTCTGGCTTGCTAGAAGACCACTAGTTCTCCTGTCTGCTTCACACCCAGTCTGATGTAAGGCTGTTTTGTTGGAGCATATGAGGAAGAGCAGACCGCACAGATACAGAGGTGGAAAGGAACTTGCAGACCTCTTGAAAGGGCCTTTGGGAGCCTGAGGGGTCTCCAGACCACATGCTGAGACCTGCTGACCTAGTCCCATAGTCCCATTTTATAGACAGGGAAACTGAGCCCCACGAGGTTTAGCCAGGCCCAGAGCTGTGTACTGGAGTTGCTGCATGTCTCTGACCCAGGCCCTCCCTCAAGCAGCTCTAGGTGAAAGAAAGCATGGCTGTGGAAACAGGAGAGCAGGATGGAGTCCCCCTCCCCAGGCAAGTCCCCAGGCCCCGGGCCAGCTGGTAGAGGGGGTGTCCTTTGGTGACAGGTATTGTGTGACGTGCTTGAAGTAAGTACAGACAGAGCAGGTTCTGCAGGGTCTTGGGGGGTGAGGCCTCACTCCCAGCTCAGGGAGAAGGGTGGGGTTCCCAGAGTGGGTTAGAGAGCATTTCAGGAAGGGGCACTGCATGGATCGGAGGCTGGAGGCAGGACAGGGCCTGGTGAGCGAGCAGCACAGTGTCCCTCACATTGTTAGGACCATGAGGAGGAACTAGGGAGACAGGTCCAGAAGCCCTGAATTTGTTCCTGAGCAGTCACAACAGGGAGCGGTGTCAAGGTCAGGGACCCATCCTCTTAGAAGCCCTGGAATTGTGTCCACTTCACAGCCAGGGAGGCCCTCTGCAAACCTCCCCACTCTGGGACCCTCCACCACTTCAGACTCCTAAGGGGGGGCTGCGCCCAGGCCCTTGACATTTACCCACTGGGTATGCAGAGCAAGTGGCTTTTGCTGGGAGCCCCTTAGCGCTGATAAATCCCCTCTCACTCTTTTCCACACCTGGGGGAGAGCAGGGCACCGGTGCCCCTTCCTGATGTGAGGAGAGTCACCAGACAGGAGGAGGATGGGGTTAGAACTTGAGCCCAGGCTGGAGATAGCCCATGAAGACCCACAGGTGTCTGTGCCCCAGTTCGCAGAGGTTCCCTACTCACTCTTTTCCCTAGGTGGCAGGGGGTCACCCAGGGTCCTAGAGCATTCTGTGCCTGCTCTCCCAGGGCTGGGTGGAGCCTGATACTTGGGTCTGGAGGTAAGTGGGGGGCCTGCCCCTCCCTCCCTCCCCCCCCTCAGGGAGGCCACTGCCAGAGCTGATGTCCTGACCCATTCTCCTGTCAGGAGGAGCTGGGTAAGATGATTGTCCCCACCAGAGACCCCCACCTCAGACTGTATCTGAGAACAGCTCAGAGGCGAGGTCATTGGTTACTTTGCACAAAGTTTGATTCTTGCGGGCAAACTGGTTCCTCACGTGTGAGGGGCAGTCAGTGGACTGAATCAGAGAACCAAGGCAAACATAGGATTCACAAAGGACGGGGGAAGAGAAAACTTCAAGAAGAGCAAATCTTATTTGTGAAATTTGGGAGGATGGATTGAGCCGTTGGCAGCTAGCAGAGAAATCAGCTTCGTGTCCTATAGTAGGCTGATGAGGGGAACAAGGGAAAGAATTTCAGATTTTTGGTTTCTCCAGAAAGCTCCAAGATCTGTGCCATTTGCTTCATTAGAAGTTCTCACCAGTAACCTTTCTGGAAGAGAGGGTAGGGGACGGGGGTTGCTCTGTTCAGGATTTCGACTTGCTCACTCTCTGATTCTGTGATGGATAGATGGGGTAGGACCAGAGCTTTGAAGAAGCAGCTGGGCCATTATTCCACCAGAAACCATACCTGTCCCTAACCATGGCAACCCCTGGTCACTTCATGGCTTGGGTTACCCTGGGCACAGTCCCATGTACCCAGGATTACCTCCAGTTACCACTGCCGTTCACAGCCCTGGGCAGGTAATGTGCTGTCTCTGACTATCTGCCTTGGGCTTGCCCGCTACAGCTAGCCTGACCCTTAGGAGCCTGAGGGAGAGCACCTCAGGGCCACAAGTCAGCCCCAGACACCCCCAATGGGGAAGGACCCTCAGAAGACATCTAGAAACCCCTGGCTGGGTGGTCTCAGAGGCCAGGTGTCCTCCCTGGGTCCTGCAGGGAGCAAGTGGCAGGGCCAGCAGGGATTCGGGGCTCCCTGATGCTGAACAGGGACTAGAGTCTGGGACACCTGCATCCAAGTCTTGGCAGATGGCCTTTGGGGAGTCCCGGCTCTTCTCTGGTCTCAGCTTTCCCTCTGGCACAAGGAAAGACTTCCTGTGTGAGCACCTCTGTGACTCTAGGAAGGTATGTGTGCCCAGGATGTGTCTTGGTCTCCATGGCCTGCTAAGGGAGATGCCCCAGGCCTGGTAGGCCTGGGGACTTCCTGGAAGAGGTGGAGCCATTCCTGTCACATCTCTTGGAGTGTGTCTTTGGCTCCAGAGAGGTCCTCAGAACTCTGCCTGGGGACTTGGGGCCCCTAGGCACCACGTGTGCTATGTCCTTGGCTTGGGAATAGCCCTTATCTCTTCTCCTCCCAGCCTATGGCCCCAAAGGCAGGCTTTCTCCTGGAGGCTGAAGCAGGAGGCCTGTGCTGGGCAGCTGGGCATTAACCCCCTGTTGACCATGGGCCCTAGAGAGAGAGGGCTGGAGGGGCTCAGGGAGCTGTGCCAAGAGCCTTGAGGGATAGACAGGGTTAGGATGGGCCTGGGTCTCTCTGTCCATGGTGGCCAAGCCCCTCCCTTCTTCTCTCCCCCACTGCTACCTCCACCATCCCCCAGGCATATTCCTGGGGTTCAGATAAGCCCAGGTGGGGAGGTAAGACCTAGGACTGGGTGCCAGCAGCCCCCTTCTCCCCCATTCAGCTCCATGCTTCTCTAGTGTGTGATCTTGGAGTCCCTCTGCTTCCCAGAGGCTGAGTTCTTCCATCTGGAAAGGACCATGGAATTCCTCCCAGCAGCCTTCTGAGGAGGACAGGCTGGATGCTGTGTGTTGCTGACAGGTTCTCCCCTCAGTTCCCTTCTCTGCCCTTTCCTGTGAGCAGCAATTATTGCTATCCACTTTGTTTCTTCTCCACCTGCTAGTCATTCTTTCGATCATGTGGAAACATTCCCTGAGCCTGTTGTATGTGCTGTGCACGTGTCTGGGCCTGGGTAGGGAGGACAGTATGGCTAGAGGGTAGAGGCCTCGAACCCAAATTACAGGGGAGTCGGGGGACCGAGGGACAGGGACCATGCAGATCACATAAGAGGTTGCCTGGCTTCTTGTGGGGTGATCATCTCTGTGTGGACTGCAGGAGTTAGCTGGGTGAGGGGGCAGGGAATGGAGTTTGGTGCTGTTAGCTGAAGGGTTAATGTAGAGGGGGCCTCCTGGCTGTGGGATGCTGCTGTTGAGGACCAGCACCCTGGCATCTCATGTCCTGCAGGCATGGGAAACCGCTTGAGGGTTTTCAGCAGGGAATGGCACAGTCCCATTCTTGAAAAGCTGGCCCCGGCTCCGAGTGAAGGGTGGATGATAGGGGGCGCCTGTGGCCCTCTGCGAGACCCTGTGGCGCTCAGGGCTGGAGGGCTGGCTGTGCCACCTTAGAGAGGTGGGCTGGGATGAAGGAGAGGGAGGCAGAGAAGGGCCTCCTGGGTGCCACCCTGGGTGAAGGCTGGGGGACTCTGTCGGCCAAGTTGGGCAGTGTGAGAAGGAGCAGTGTTGGCAGGGAGTGTGGGGTCCAGTCTGGATAGGTGGGTGAACAGAACGGGGGACATCCAGGAGGGGGTCGTGGTGCTATGGGGGGACCCTGGAAGCTCTGCCAGGGAGAGGAGGGTCCAGGCCCCACCCCAGGAAGGCTTCTCCCAGTTTTTCAGTGTCTCCTCTCTGGCACTGCCTGGGCCTGCACGTGGCTGCTGGGCCTGCTCCCAAGGCCACCCCTGTCTGGCTCCGGCCACCTCCGTTGACTGGCTCATTAGGCCTGAAACGGTGTCTCTACCTCCAGGCTCTGGGATAACCATTCATCCTCTCACAGCTGCCAAAGTGACCTTTCTCCGATAGACCTTCCAAATGCCATGCCCTTTCACGCCTCTGTGCTTGATTCCCACGGACCAGCCTTCACTCCCCCTCTCCCTCCACCCCCATCTTCCACATCAGAGGAATCTGCTGCCTCCCCCAGGCCCAGGCTTTCCCTCCCTGGCCTCCATGATGTGGCTGTTGGCCTCCCCATGAGTCTCAGTGGAGGGTCCTTGCATGACTGTGTGGAGCTGACCTCATGCCCCATGGGGATCAGAGACCAGGTGGTTTGGTGTCACTTTATTAAGGAAAGTGGCATGTAAGCACAGCTGCTCTGTAACCAGGCACATGCCAAAGGTTATGCCCTTCAGTTTTCACATAACCTCAGGGTGGGGGGGGGGGGAAGTGCTAACCATCCCCCTTTTACAGATGAGCAAACTGAGGTGTAGGCAAGCAAAGCGATCCTCAGAAAATATGTTCTTTGGGGCTGACTCCCTCGGGGATGGGGGCCAGCTGGTTCCCACAGCCAGGCAGGGCTGAGCTGTAGGTCATGGGGCCGTGGTGCCCCGGGGCTGGGGCTGGAGGTTCGTGGCTTCCGATCTGAGACTGGCTTCCGATCTGAGACTGGCTTCCGATCTGAGACGTGAGCCCAGCCCTGGGCTGTGTGGGGTGTTCTTGGTGGAGAAACTCCTTGTGTCCCATTCCCCACTGACCAGCTCTTTCTCCTGTTCCTTGCTTTCCAACCTCAGACCCATTGTGGAGGGCGGGTGAGTAAGGCAGAGCCAGCTCAGGCTCTCAGGACATGCTTGGCCTTGGCCTGGGTCCTCGTCCTGCCTGGGCTCTTCCCTGCCTGGGCTCTTGCACGTGCTCAGGAGGTCTGCACTGACAGGCCCAGCAGCCCCTGGCTTGGGCTGCTTGGAGGGAGAGCCTGGGTGGCAGAGGAGCATCCCCCAGGGCCCAGAGCAGGGTGGTAAATGGTGAGGTGGCCAGAGCCAGGACTGGAACTCAGGTCTGGGCTGCTGAGCCCAAGGCTGCTTTGCATGGCCACAGCCGACCCTGGTTTGGGCCTTTCCCCTGGAAAGTGGTACTGGCATCCGCTCAGCATGGCCACCTTGGGCTGAGGCTGCTGGGCATGGCTTGATTCTGGGGTGATGCTATATGGCCACATAGTTTTTTAGCCTCTCCAGACCCAGACATCCATCCATCCATCACCAATTATAGACTGCACCTGACCTTTTCAAGCTGGGGTGGGGAGGGAGCAGTAACCCCTGGGTACTTTACTCTGCCTTGGTGGCAAGAGGCCCAGACCCTGTTGGCCCCTGTGTGGCAAGATCCCAGGCTTACAGCAGGAATCCTCGTGCATCAACAGAGGAGCCCAAGAACAGAAAGGCCCCTAGAAATGTATCTGAGGTGCACTGGGCCCCCCACCTGGGCTGGCCAGGATGGTTGGAGGTGCCCTGTCCCCCAGAACACAGAGGCCCCTCCACCCTGGCCATGCTGCAGAAACTGGGGCCTGCCCAGTCCCAGTCCACATTCACCAGCCCCTTCAGCATGCTGTGTCTTCGTTCTACTCCCCTGAACCAACCCAGCCTCCGCTTGGGCATGGTCATTTATGAATGTTACTCCAAACCTCCGGGATGCAGGGCTTGGAGGCAAAAGTGGGACTCAGCATTGCAGGAATACCTACGGTGAGCTATGACTTTTATGACTTTTAAAATCCACCATTTCATCTTTAGAAACTGTTACATTATGCCCATTTTACAGATAAAGGTAAGGAAATGGAGGCTTAGAGACCCTCTCCCTTTCCCCACTTCCTTCCTCTCTTCATCAAACCTCACCGAGTACCTACTCCAACCCAGACCCAATGGTAGTTTGCAGACCCCTCCCCCAGCTCTCAGAGAGGCAGGATTCTGACCCCAGGTCCATGTGACCCCAAAGCCAGGGCTATGCCTTCCAGAGGAATGGAGCAGGGTGGAGCCCGAGAACTTTCTAGAGTCTGAGCCTCCCCCATGGGAAGTGGCAAGTTCCTTGTCCCTTTGTGCCCACAGACGTACACAGGCTCCATCCTGGTGGCTGTGAACCCCTACCAGCTGCTCTCCATCTACTCACCAGAGCATATCCGCCAGTATACCAACAAGAAGATTGGGGAGATGCCCCCCCACATATTTGCCATTGCTGATAATTGCTATTTCAACATGAAGCGCAACAGCCGTGACCAGTGCTGCATCATCAGGTGGGTGGCCCGGCGGCGGCACCAGATCGGGGCTCCAGGCTTAGCCCCAGAGCTCCAGCTTTGTGCTCCTGCTAGTGCTTCGTCGTGTAGAGAATCCCCTCCCCTTTTCCAGGTCTTACATCTCTATTAATGCTGCCGAAGTTCTTGTTAGCTTTTGAGGCCAACCTTGTTTATTACTGATTCCTGTTAAGTTAGAGTCAAGTGACATTTTGGGCCCCTATTCTCTCTTGGGCAGAGGGTAACAGGACAAAGCATTGATCTAGCACCAGTCTATGTCATGCTCCATGGCAGGTGTGGATGGAGCGGGGCGTGGGGATGTGTGTGTGTGTCTAAATGAGAGGCAAGGAAAGTACCTTTGGACGTGGCAGAGCCCTGAGCTCCTGGAGACTTTCCCATCCCTGAAAGGTCCATACTGTCAGCCTATCTTACAGACTGGGGAGGGGGAAGGTGTAGGTGGGAGAAGCAGCGTGGGCTGAAGCCCCGTAGGGAGAGGCCCCCGCAGACCATGATGGGCCCTGCCTCTCTCTGGATCTGCTCCGCAGCGGGGAGTCTGGGGCAGGGAAGACCGAGAGCACCAAGCTGATCCTGCAGTTCCTGGCCGCCATCAGCGGGCAGCACTCCTGGATTGAGCAGCAGGTGCTGGAAGCCACCCCCATCCTGGAAGGTAGGGCCAGGGCTCGCAGAGTGGGGCTGGGGGGCTGGGCACGTGCTGACCTCGCCCATGACCCTCTCCCCACCCCAAAGCGTTTGGGAATGCCAAGACCATCCGCAATGACAACTCAAGCCGCTTCGGGAAGTACATCGACATCCACTTCAACAAGCGGGGCGCCATCGAGGGTGCCAAGATCGAGCAGTACCTGCTGGAGAAGTCCCGTGTCTGTCGCCAGGTGGGCTGAGCCCAGGGCGAAGCTGGCCTTGCCCTGAAGCCCCAGCCTCGGGGGAAGTGGGGGTACTACACGGTGTGGATCAGGCCAGGGCTCTGCCCGCTCCTCAGGGTGCCTGAATTTCTGCCACGAAGCCGCCCACAGGGGCTTTTTCGGTCACTTTTTGTCACTTGTTAAAATAGTAAACTGTGTTTCAACCTGACCAGTTTCTGATGCTCCCTCTCCTCCACCCCCCAACACCTTGTACTTGCCTTTGCAGGCCCCTGATGAACGAAATTACCACGTGTTCTATTGCATGCTGGAGGGCATGAGCGCAGATCAGAAGAAAAAGCTGGGCCTGGGCCAGGCCACGGACTATAACTACTTGGCTATGGTGAGGCTTGGGTGGGGCACCTAGGGAAGGGGATACCAATCCCAGCAAAGTCATGGCCAGCCCCCCCCACCCCCGCCAGCTGCTCCCCAGCTCCTGGCCTGGTGGGAGGGTTTCTCTGTGTGGGCTCTCCCTGTCCCCTGACCTGCCCCAGCCCACTCTGGGCTTGTACTTGTTATAAAGTCTGGCCCCTGCTTGGGCATATTCCCAGGGGCACATGCATCTAGATGAATCATCATCACAGAGACAACATTCCTAAGTCTGTGCGGACACCCTAGACCCAGGGCATGTACACATGTGCCCGTGTACACAGACCTGCCCACACACACATGCTGTTAGTTCGGGCTTTGAGGACGTAAGGACCAGGGCCTCTGCCAGGCACCCCAGGATTGGAGGACAAAGGCTGTTGCAGCCTCAGCCTTGGGGCTCACTGGTCACAGAGCCCTGGTGGCAGTCTCTTGCTGCTGTCTGGCCACCAAGGAGGCATGGGCCCCAAGGCTATTGCTGCCACCCAGCATCAGATGGGTGGAGGTGCATGCGGACCTTAGGCCGGCTCCTTACCGGCTTCCTTAGGCCTGGAGAGGATCCCTGCCTGGCTGTCTGGGGCGGGGCAGGGCGGGAATACAGGGACACAAGGGGGATGTGGGACAAAAAAGAAGTAGGTGTTGTGGGTGTGCAGGCCTTCCCAGACACTTCCTGTAGCTGGAGGGGGCAAGCGCAGGTGAACACAGCTCACAGGCACACATCCTGGGGCAGACCCCCCGTCAGTGCCCTGCTTGCCTACAGTCTCCCCTGCCCCCCCTTCGTGAGGCCTCCAGTCCCTTATAGAGAGTGTCTGGTGGGAGAGGGGGAGCACGGTACAGAGTAGGGCCTGTGTGCTGACTGCTGGGCCAGGCGACTGGCCAGGCCAGGTCTCAGTGACCCAGCTCCTCTCACTCTGGGGAAGAAGGGGCACCTGGAGTCCCTAGAAGTGGGAAGTGTATTCTTTAAAAGCTCTAACCAGGAGCTTTCTAGACTTTCTGGAGAGGTCATGGTGCTCACGAGGTGAAGTCAGTACCTGCTGCCCCAGGCTGGCCTGGCCTTGCAGAGGGGGCCCTTCGGCCCAGGCACTGCCTTTCTGGGGGTCCCCACGGCCTTACTGACACCCTCCTATGTCCCACTCTCCCATCTCTGCTGGCCAGGGTAACTGTATCACGTGTGAGGGCCGGGAGGACAGTCAGGAGTACGCCAACATCCGCTCAGCCATGAAGGTGCTCATGTTCACCGACACGGAGAACTGGGAGATCTCCAAGCTCCTGGCCGCCATCCTGCACCTGGGCAACCTGCAGTATGAGGGTGAGGGGCCCCAGTGGTGCACCCCTGCCCCAACCCCACCCTGGCTTCAAGGCAGCACAACACCTAGCTGCCGGGGAGGGGGTGGGGTGGGAGGTTGTCTCAGCTTCTGGGCCAGCCGCTGCAAATCTGCTTTTGGAGCCAGGGCTGTTGTTAGGAGCTCTGGGAGTCCGGGGTGGAGGAATGTCGGGGGAAAGAGCCACAACGGCCAATGTCCCCACGTGGATGCTGGGCATGGCGCCAGGTGCTGGGCACACAAGGTTCCTACCTCGCGGTGCCCATAGCTCATGGGGAGAACATCCTTCAAAAATACCCTGACCTGGAGAAGTGCTTAATCACGGTGCTGGTGGCCCCTGTGGACAGGTCAGGCCCCCAAGAGCCTGGCCCTCCTAGCCTGCCCCTTTCCCCTGTGCCCACCCTCGCTTGCCTGACCCTGCGCTCCCCATCTGTGACAGCCCGGACGTTTGAAAACCTGGATGCCTGCGAGGTCCTCTTCTCCCCATCCCTGGCTACAGCCGCATCCCTGCTCGAGGTCAGTGTTTGGCCTTCTGTCCCCATGGCTTCTGCTTCAGTTTCTCTCAGAGAGGCAATCTTGACTCAGGTTCAGGGGGCTGGGCATGTGGGGACCTGGAAGCAGGGGCTCTGCTTGGGAGAGTTCTAGAAGTTCCACATGGAGAACTGACTGTGAGCAGGATCTGTGCTGGGCACAGGTCTTGGGGGTTGGAGTGGGGGGATAGCCTGGCACCCAGGAGCCTTACCGCCCTAACTCTGGTGCCCCTGGGGATGGTGTGGGGCATGGGGGACCCTGGGTGAGTCAGCAAAGCCTCACTGGGCTCTACCCTGGGATGGAAAACTGGGATGAATAAAACCAGTCTGAGCCAGTCCTGGGAGGGCCCGGTAACAGGGAGTGAGGAGGCAGTCAGGAAGAGACCAGCCCCCCCAGGCTGTGTTTGGGTAGGGTGTGATGGCTGGGGAGGACCTGGCTGCTGAGGCTGCGCCTTTGGGGCAGGGCATTCTCAGTGGAGGAGCTGGTCTGAGCAAGGCCTGGGGGGATAGTGGGAAGGGAGCTCTCCAGGGTGGGCAGAGGGAGCGATAGGCCGCAGGAGTCCAGTGAGTGCCTGGATGTTGCCACACCAGGTGAACCCTCCAGCCCTGATGAACTGCCTGACCAGCCGTACCCTCATCACCCGCGGGGAGACCGTGTCTACCCCGCTCAGCAGGGAGCAGGCACTGGATGTGCGAGATGCCTTCGTGAAGGTGGGCCCTTTGGGGCATGGCCCCGGCTTGCTCTGCCCCGGGT
>ML100753.1:4097-19491 GCA_003697995.1 Taxidea taxus jeffersonii
GGCGCGGGCGACGGGGCGCGGCGATGGCCGGCGGCGGGGCGCGCCCCGGGGCAGCCCGTGAGTAGGGGCGCAACTTTCCCCCGCGGCGCGGAGCGTGGCCGGGCTGGGGTCCCGGGCGAGGGTCGCGCCGGGGTAGGAGGCGCCCACGGACCGGAGCGGGACGGCCTCCGGCCGGGGCGCAGGGCGTGCGGCCGAGCGGGCAGGGGGTGTGCGCGGGGGACTGCGGCGCGCGTGTCCGCGGGTCCGCGTGTCTCTGCGGCTCCGGCCGGGAGTCCGCGTGTGTCCGGGCGCGGCCGTGGCGCCGGCGCTGAGCTCGGGGTGTCCCCCGCCCAGCCGGGATCGGACCGCGGCCCCAGGCCCCGCGCCGCCGGCCTCTCCCCGCCCGGCCGCCCGGCCGCCCGGCCCGGCTCGGCCCGGCCGCCCGGCCCGCCGAGCTCGGCAGGGTAGCGCTCCGGGAGGCGCGGCGCGGGGCGGGGGCCAGCGCTGCCCCCTCCTCAAACGCAGGAGAGAAAGTTTGCGGCGGCCCCAGCGGGAGGGCCCTGGGGCTGCCCAGGCCGAACCCGGAGCTGGACCGCGGACTCCGACCTCCGGTCGCCGGCAGGGCCGGGCTGGGCTGGGCAGGCCCGGGCCGGGCTGCGCGGCTGTCTGGGCAGGGCCGCGGGGAGCCGGAGGAGGTCGTGCGGGGCTCCATCCTCCGCTGGCCCTCTGGGCGCTGGGGTGGAAGTTGGAGCCGCTTTCTCGGGACCGACGCCCGCCCCCGCCCCCTCTGGCCCGGGGTGCGGGGAGATGGGCGCTGTGTCCGCCCCTGGACCCCAGGGCCGCCACCCGGGCTGGGAGGGGGCGGTGCGGGTGCCGCCCGGGGGGCCGCTCCGCTCAGTCGGGCCTCTTCAGCCTCCCCCTCTCAGGGCCTCTCCAGGGTCAGACCGCTTCCCTCGGAGGCTTCCGATTGCTTCCTGGACAGTCCCGGGCCTGGTGTGCTGCGTAGCTGGGGGCGGCGGGGCTGATTCGGGGTTGCCTTGGGGAAGGGGGAGCGGGGCTCTAGGGAGGCCCTGCCCGCTGTGAGATCCCAGGTGCAGCCCGGAGAAGGGCGGCAAAAGGGGCTCCAGAGGCTGCTTGGAGCTGAGAACTGACCCTGGCTCATCTTTGGGGTGCTGGGGCCACGCCCCTTGAAAGAAAGGGGTGTGTGGATGTGCGGAGAGGGGGTGGATGTGGACCCGGGCTCTGCTCTCTAAGCCGGGGCTTCAGCAGCTTATTGCTGCTCCACCTCTTTCCCTGCCCGGACTGGTTCTCTGGGGCTGGGGGCAGGGGGCTGTCTTTGCTCTTCTGGCCCTTGGGGAGCGCTACCCAAGTCTTCTCTGCTCCCTGCTGGTTTCGGGTGTGCAGGAGAGACCAGGTGCGACACCAAGCAGCCAAGACTCTGCCTAGCCCTTGAGGAGCACCCAGTCCCATGCCAGAGGCAGATGAGAAAACCAGCGATTCCCTTTCAGAGCCAGGCTGCAAATCAGCCTGGGAGGGTGGCATGGGGAGGCCCAGGAAGGACGTTGCAAGCAGAGGGGGCAGTACAGGCGGAGGTCTGGCAAATGTCTGTGTGGCTGAGGTGTGTGCTTGGGGTAGGGGACAAATGAGGTGCTGTGGACAAAGCAGGCAGCCCTTTGCTGGGCTTATGCACCCCCAGATTGTTGCCTGTGTGTTCTGATCTCTTAGGAAGATCCCTGTGTCTAAAGCAGCTGGCCAGGAAGGAAGGGCACCTCAGGGAAGGCCTGAGCGCTGGGCACTTTTTCTGAGGAAGACTCCAGTGCTTCCAGATCCTGGTCTCATTGGACTTGTCTGGTGAGACAGCAGGACAGCTTGGGATCACCTCCAAGGGCCTGTGTTGGGGGGAGGTGGGTGACAGTGCAACTCTCCACCCTGGTTGCTAATGGGGTACCTCTGGGCAGGATGGCTGCATCCCTCCCCCCCCCCACAACCCCCTATGCCCCAACCTGCCCAAGTCCCAGAATGATCCAGAGTGGGAAGGCAATGGAGATTGGGCTCTCTCTCTGTGAAGAGGGCTCTGAGGGCCTTTGTTTCTCAGGATAAGGAGTGGTGGTGGCTGCCGGGCCTGGAGAAGGAAAGGGGATGTTGCTGCTCTCTCTATGCTCTGCTGGGCCGCCAAGCCCATCCCGTTCAGGAGTGGAGCTGGCTGTGCTGTGGCCCCATCTGCCTCTGTCCTGGCCTCTCCCTTCCTGGCTAACCCTTGGTTGGCACACCCAACACCAGCTGAACACCAGATCAGCTTCTCCCTTCCCAGTCTGGTTCATATTGGGCCCCCCGGCACAGCCCACTGCCCATGGCAGGAAGCTGCAGTCATTCTCACTGCCCCCTCTGCATGGTCCAGCAGGTTCCAGTGCCCTGCTTGGATTCTTGCTGCTCTCCTCCCCACCAGCTCCCGGTGTGCCTGGTTCTCTTAGAACAGGTGGAAAGGCCCCCTGGAGGAGCCTCCCCAGACCACAGTGGCCAGTTCTCCCCTCCCAGCATCTGTCAGTGCTCCTGTCCCCCAACCCAGGCCAGCATGGTCCTCCCTAGCACTCAGGCCCAGCTTTGGCACAAATGCATTTTTTTCTGGGCAGACCAGAGCTCTGTGGCACATGAGCCCCAGCCAGTCAGCTGGCCATCCATGTTTCTGTAGGAGCGTGGGATTTCATCCTATCCTGCTGGGTGACCTTGGGTCTGAGCCCTGGGCTCCATAATTCTAAGATAGGGGAAGTGACTGAAATGTCTTCACTGGCCTTTGTGAGATGGGGCGGGGGGGGGGGGGGGGCACGAGGGACCCAGCCCTGGACTTGGGATCCCCCTTCCCTGGCTGGCAGTTCCACAGTGTGGCCAGTCCCTTCCCAGCAGCCCCTGTTTGGGGAGAGAGGGAGTGGGCCCAGGGCCAGCCGGGAGTTTGGATAGTGGCTTCTTCAGCCGGGTCTTTCCTGTTTAATATAAAAAGTAGGGCCCGTAATTGCATTAAGACGTGTATAATTATCCCGGAGGAGGGGAGAGCCCAGCCCCTGGTAATTGCAGGCCTGCTTTGAACTGATAAACGGTGAGTGATTCATGTTTTCTTTGGAGTTCACATGCACTCAGCTTTCAGCCCAGGCCCTGCTGACACTGTGAGGAGCCTGTTCCCTGGCTCCTGAACTGGGGACAGAGCTGTGGGGAAGGGCTGGAGACTCCTCTCCTGGCTGGCAGCATAGGTGGCTGTAGTTCTTGGGGTGATGTCTGGGTGGAGATCCTCAAAGAGAGGCAGATGACAGCCAGCTGGGAGGGTCCTGCAAGGTGGCACAGCCGAGTCCTCTTACTGTGGGATGCTGGCTAACACCCCTTGCCTCCCTGAGCCTCAGTTTTCCCACCTGAGCCATGGGTGTGCTGCACTTGGCGGAGGGTGAGTGGAGAGTGAGAACAAGATGAAGGAGCAGGCCTTGCTCTGGCCAGGATCCGTTCATTTACTTATTTATCCACAAGTGGCAGGCCCTGGAGTCAGCTTCAGGAGAATGCAGAGAATTGAGCCCCGTTCTCATGGAACTGCTGTTGTGGGGAGAGCACAAGTTTGGGAGCAATAAGTAACAAAACCGTTTGCAAGTCGTGTGCCGCAAATTAAAACAGAGCAACTAGCTGGGAGGAAGAGGCTGCCACCTGCTGCTGGCAGGTTCAGGGCAGACAGCCGAGACCTGAGTGGGGTGTGGCAGGGAAGGGAAGAGCATCCCAGCAGAGGGAACAGCAAATCTGAAGGCCTGGCTGAAGGCAGAGGAGCCCTGTGCTAGGGGCAGACATGGGAGCCCAGAGACCAGTGGGCCTTGTCTGGCAGCCTATTGACCTGTGGCCAGCTCCCAGCCCAGACTTGGCAGCAGGCACCTATCTTCTGGGCCTCGGCGTCCCCCACCTGTAAAATGGGGCTGCTGGTCATGTGAGGGACATTGTCTGGGAGCAAGGAGTATGTGGAGCCCTGGCTGGCGCCAGCCTGCGTCTGAATCCGGTATTGCTGTGGTCGGGCTCCTGGAAGGGCTGGGCTGAAGCGCCAGCATCTGGCAGCGCCAGGGCAGGGCCGCTGCTAACACCAAGAGGGTACTCCTGCTGATTGCATGCCTCCACCTTCCCCTTTTTGTCCATAAGAGAGGAGCTCTGATTGTTCCCATTTTGTAGATGCAGAAACTAAGGCTTTGAAAGCATAGTGACTCTTGTCAGGGCATCCTGGCCACGGAGCCTCAGTATAACCGAGTATCTGACTGCCAGCTGCTGGGCTGGGAGGAGACGAGACTTTTCCAGAGGAAGGGGGTGTGGTCCATGGCAGGATCTGGGGTCAGGTGACCTCATGTGCAGTTCCAAAAAGTGGCCCAGGCTACTGTGTGGGGCCTGGGCTGTCGGTGGGCATGGTGGGTGAGACCAGGTGCTGTGGTTGTCCGGGTGAGAGAGGGTTAGGCAGTTTGGGGGAGACTCAGTGGGGGAAGCTGACCTTAGTGTAGAGTGTGACCTGGGAAGTACAAGTGGGAATGTCTGGAGCCTGGTGTGGAGGTAAAGGATGCTGGGAGCCTGATTTGATGGGAGGGCAAGAATCACAGCAGATAGAGGGCAGCCTCTGGGCTTTGCACACTGCAAAGAGAGAGCCATTGCTGAGGGGAGAGGTTCGGGGAGCCACCCCCCTTCCCCTTGGGAGGGCTTCCTGTTTCCTTGGAGTTGGGGTGAGGGTGTGAAAGGGGAGCTGAGATGCAGGAGGCAGGAGGAGCCTAGAAAGGGGCAGTGCTGTGCTGACAGCATGGGGTGGGGGTGCTGGTTGGCTGAGAGTAGGGATAGTGGGTGGGAAGTGTACAAGGCTTGGCTTTTGGGTCATTCTTTGGAATACAGGGCTCAAGGTCCAGAAAGGGGCTGTGCCAGGGTCAGTCAGCAAGTGGCCCCAGGGCCAAGGTGACCCAGACTGCCTCCCGCCCCTTCTGAGAATTGCTGTCTGTGTGGTGATGGGTTTCAGTGTCTTCATCTCCTGGTGGGGGTCCCCCTATGAGTAGGGTTCTTCAGGGAGCATGTGTCCCCAGAGCCTCGGGCAGAGAGGTGTTCACTGACCCTATGAGCTTGGAGCTGAGGGGGGTTTTGTTCCCTACGGCATGGGGAGGCCCCGAGTCAGGAGGTTATGGCCTCCAGGTTGGGATGTTAGCTGGGCTCCCAGTCTGGACCCTGGACCCTGTTCCTGTCCCATGTTGCTCATAAGCTCACGAGCTCGGTCTTGGCGCTTCCTGCCTGCAGGTCCTCAGCTTGGGGAGTGTGTCCTCTGTCCACCCCTGGGCTTCTCCTGAAAGTTAGGTCATACCCCTGGTGGTGGAGCACGTGGGATGTCCCGTGCTGGGACATCCCATGTGCTCTTGAGATGCTCTTGAGATGGTATGGGTGAACCAGGGTGCATGTGTGTGCTCTCCTACATGTAGGGGCTGTACCCACACGCATGCACCCTCTCCCACCCACTCTCCTTTGCAGGGCTCAGGCTTCCGGCCCCATGATGCACGCCTCTGCAGGACCTGAGTGCCTCCGCCCGAGGCCCCGGCCCACCATGCCACTACCACATCTGAGCCTGCGGGTGCTCCTGTGGCTGCTGCTGCTGCTGCTAGGGGGTGTGCCAGGGGCAGCAGGGGCCTCCAGGGCCGGCAGGGGCCCGCAGCCTGCCTTCCGCACCTTCTCAGCCAGCGACTGGGGCCTGACCCACTTGGTGGTCCACGAGCAGACGGGCGAGGTGTACGTGGGTGCCGTGAACCGCATCTACAAGCTGTCGGGGAACCTGACGCTGCTGCGGGCCCATGTGACGGGGCCCGTGGAGGACAACGAGAAGTGCTACCCGCCCCCCAGTGTGCAGTCGTGCCCGCATGGCCTGGGCAGCACTGACAATGTCAACAAGCTGCTGCTCCTGGACTATGCCGCCAACCGCCTGCTGGCCTGCGGCAGCGCCTCCCAGGGCATCTGCCAGTTCCTGCGGCTGGATGACCTCTTCAAGCTGGGCGAGCCGCACCACCGCAAGGAGCACTACCTGTCCAGCGTGCGCGAGGCGGGCAGCATGGCTGGCGTGTTGATTGCGGGGCCGCCGGGCCAGGGCCAGGCCAAGCTCTTCGTGGGCACGCCCATTGACGGCAAGTCTGAGTACTTCCCCACCCTGTCCAGCCGCCGGCTCATGGCCAACGAGGAGGATGCCGACATGTTCGGCTTTGTGTACCAGGACGAGTTCGTGTCGTCGCAGCTCAAGATCCCCTCAGACACGCTGTCCAAGTTCCCGGCCTTCGACATCTACTACGTGTATAGCTTCCGCAGCGAGCAGTTTGTCTATTACCTCACGCTGCAGCTGGACACGCAGCTCACCTCGCCTGATGCTGCCGGTGAGCACTTCTTCACCTCCAAGATCGTGCGGCTGTGCGTGGACGACCCCAAGTTCTACTCCTACGTCGAGTTCCCCATTGGCTGCGAGCAGGCGGGTGTGGAGTACCGCCTGGTGCAGGACGCCTACCTGAGCCGGCCTGGCCGCGCCCTGGCTCACCAGCTGGGCCTGGCCGAGGATGAGGACGTGCTATTCACCGTGTTTGCACAGGGCCAGAAGAACCGCGTGAAGCCTCCCAAGGAGTCCGTGCTGTGCCTGTTCACGCTGCGGGCCATCAAGGAGAAGATCAAGGAGCGCATCCAGTCCTGCTACCGCGGCGAGGGCAAGCTCTCACTGCCCTGGCTGCTCAACAAAGAGCTGGGCTGCATCAACTCGGTGAGTGGGCGCTGCCCCAGGTTCCTCCCCGTCCTCCACTGCAGCGGCCACGGCCACACCAGTGTGGACACTGCGCCGCTCGCCCTGGGCCTGAGGCCTGGCCATGCACTTGCTCTCTGGGCCTCTGGCCTCACCTGGTACCAGAGGATAGCACCTTCGCTGATGCCAGGGTGGCCTGAGGGCCTGGGTGCTGGGTGCTTGGTGGCCAGCAGCCACAGCTCTCGAGCCTAGACCGCGAGGAGTCAGCCTGGGGTCAAGGGCTTTGAGGGGTCGTCTTCCATATGCCCCCAGGCAGTAAGGTCCCTTGTCTCTCTGAGGGAGGCTGCAGACTCAAAGAGGGTTAGGGATGTGTTCAGGGCTCCCTTGAGGTAAGCTTGGGGAGCCAGGCTTCAGCCCCTCTGCCCTTGCCGCCCAGAATCCTTGGGTGGCCCCGGGGGAAACTTGGTCTGCCTAGTCACGGTTGTCCCATGCTGGGAGCAACACTGGTTTGTTTTCAGGGCAGAGAGCAGGGCAAGGGTCCCTTCACCCTGTCCCTGTCACGTCTACCGCTGGATGCAGGGGGGCACCCGTGAAGATGGGGCCATCCTCCATGGCGAGTCCATCCTCCCATGGTCTTTCAGGGAAGGCGTATGATCTCTTTTGTGTCGCTGGAGAAACCAAGGCCTGGAAGGGCAGCCCCTCTGAGATCATACTGTGTGCTCTGTGTGCTCTGTGCCCATGGGTGCAGGCGTCACCTCCCTCTGGTCTGGGTCCCAGTCCCTGGGGCTGCTTGAGGACCCTCAGCCCCGCTCTGGCTCAGTGTCCCTTGTTCCATCTGCATTACTGATCTCTCCCCTGCAAACCTCAGGCCCTGAGCCTGCTTCAGGGGAGCCAGCTGTCCTCTTTTTCTCCCGGAACTTGCCCTCTCGCAGGCCATCTCCCCCTTCTCTGGAACTTCGCATGCTAATAGCTTCTTGTCCCTTCAGTTACCACTTCATAGCTGGCCCTTACCTTTTTGCCTTTTAGGTGTGAACCCTGTTTCCTATCTCAGATGAGTCCTCCCTGTACCTCACAGCCTCCGATGGCTGGCCCCCTCCCTATGCAGCCATCATCGGTGCATGGGCCTGGTCCCCAGGGTGTCTGGCTGCTCTCCTTCCTTGATCTCCCCTAGGCTGCTTTTCTGGCTCTCCCCCACCCCACAGGTTGGGTGGGAGGCCTGTGCTCAGTGGCTGTGTGGGAGAACTAACCGCCCCCCCCCCCCCCCCAGGCACGTGTAACAGGCCTCAGGGACTTTGCAAGCCTTGGTTTCTCTCTTTGTCAAATGGGTCCAGGAATCCTCAATCCCCCACATCTGTATGGGCCACGCTAGTGCCCAGGCCCTCTGAGGACCCTCTGTGAGCGCCCATCCCCTCCCTCCCCCCCCCCACCCCCAGTTAGCTGGGGCTGCTGGCCAGTCCTGGCTGTGAGGCCTGCTGCCCACAGGAAGAAGGCACCTGGGGCCAGCTGTGTGGGCCCAGAGTCTCACCCTCTCCCTTCCCACAGCCACTGCAGATCGACGATGATTTCTGTGGCCAGGACTTCAACCAGCCTCTGGGGGGCACAGTCACTATCGAGGGCACTCCTCTGTTCGTGGACAAGGATGATGGCCTGACTGCTGTGGCAGCCTACGACTACCGGGGCCGCACTGTGGTGTTCGCCGGCACGCGCAGCGGCCGCATCCGCAAGGTCAGGCCCCGGGGCTGGGCGGATGGGGCAGGCAGAGCCCTGGGGGTTGTGGACAGCATTGCCTGAACACTGGGAGGCCAGGATCCAGAGCCGGGTCTGGACACCATGAGGGGCCTCAACAGGCCCTCACTCCCCTGTGCCTCCCAGTCCATGCCCCTCCTCTGGGCCCGCTTTGGTGTTTGGCAGGTGTAAAGGCCCTGGTAGGGTACTGGGGGCTCTCCGGGTGGGTTAGGTGTGTGAAGGGCCTGGCCATCCTGCCATCACCTGGGGGCCTGGAGAGGCTGGCCCTGCTCTCTGAGGGTGCACAGTGACCTCCTGGGAAGGCTGTGTGTGGGATGGGGGCAGGGCATGCCTCCACGGCCCCCTTCCCCTCCGGGGGATCCAGTGTCTGCTGAGGCAGCACTCTGCCTTGGTGAGAGGACCCCGCCCTGCATGGAGACAGCAAGGCCAAGGGCAGGGCAAGGGTAGCACCCCCCCCACCCTCACTTACCACTGGCCGGTGCAAGGGGAGCACCAGAGAGATGAGGGCTTCTCAGGGTGAAAGGTGGGGTGCTGTGGGGCAGGGCCTGTGGGGCGGCTGCACCCCTGCCCTCACTAGCAGGCATCCAGCCGCACAGGGCTGCTAGGGAACAACATGGGAGGGCTTCCTGGAGGGGGACCTGAGGGCAGCAGCTGCCTGTGGGTCAGTCCCAACTTGGTGGGTGGGTGGGACCACACCAGGGTAGGGCTGGCCTGCTGGGGAGGAAGTTCCTGGGGTGACTGTAGGGTGGGGGTGCCTGGGAGCCCAGGAGCCAGGCCAGGGCAGGGCCTGGTAGATGAAATAACAGCTGTCCCCAGGCCTGGTGCTGACACAGCTCCCCGCCCAGCGTGTACCCGTGGGTGGGGGCTGGGCCCTGGGCCAGCAAGGGCCTTGCTTGCTTTCAGCTTCTGTGCTGGGTTGTATGGGAGGGGGTCTCCTTGTCTTTGCAGTGGTGGGCTCCCTGGCAATCATGTGCCACTGTTCCCCAGCTCTGTGACCTCTGGGAAGGGGTAGCCCCCCACACTGACCACTTCGGCTTGCCCCTCTGGAAGTGAACCTGGATGTGTGGGCTGCAGGCTGGCATGGTCCTGGGGGTCAGGGGTGCCCACATGGTGACTGAAGGCCATCCTAGGATAGGGCACCCTGGGGTGCTGTGGGGTTCTGTCCAACTCAGGCACTCTGCTGGCCAGTGGGGGCAGGCAGCAGGTCAGCTTAGACCCTGCTGCCTTATGGGCAAGCCCTTGTGCCCTGGGCTGGTTCCATGGTATGGCCCACCTTTCCTTACCTTATTGTCGGCAGCCTGGGCAGAGGCCCTTTCCCTTCCCAGGGGTGGCCCCTGCCCCAGGGAGGGTATTTGGGGCTGGGGGAGCTGGGAAGAAGAACCAGCAGAATCCCTTGGGGGAGGGGTGTGTGTCCACTGGGGTGGGCCTGCCAGGGGCCTGCTGCGAAGGTGAGAACCTCCCCTGGGGGAGGGCTGCAGAGTGAAGCTGCTCAGAGACACTCCCGCAGGGTGCCCCGGAGCCTGTCACTGGCTGGAAGCTGGGCTCCTGGGGCTGGGAGTGGCCCATCTGATGGCTGGTGGGCTGGCAGGCAGCTGCTAAAGCGCTGTCTGTGCCCACAGGCCACCCTGTGAGGTTGGGAGAACAGGTTAGTCCAGTCCTGCCTCCCTGACTGCCTCCCCAGCTCCAGCCTCACTCCCGGGCCCCGGGGCCACTGTCTGGGTGGGAGCTGTGAGAGTCTAGCTGGTCCTGCTCTCCTCCCTCTCTGCTCTGGTCCCACAGAGGGGAAACTGAGGCCCATTGTATGGAGAGGGAGCTGGGCTTAGGCCCATCCATAAGGAAACCTCTGCTTGTCCCTCCCGCACCCACCCTCGCACCTTCCTCCCCGAGTGCTGTCCTGGGCACGGGCTCCTTCCATCCCTAGACCCATCTAGGCTGGGTGCTGCACTGAAGGTGAGGGGATTGTGCCATTCCAGGGTATGTGGGGGTCTACCATGCCCAGCAGCTGCTGACCTAGTGGTGGGAGTCAATTCCCCAATGCCCCTCATTGGGGAATTAAATCTGTGTTCGTTCTGAGGCTTTCTGTAGAGGCATGCCTCAACCTCATTCCCTGGACCAGTCACCTGCACCCACTTGCCTAAGTAGGTGGCAGGGCCGGGGGGTGAGGGGTGTTTAGGAAGCTCTCAGTTGACTGTTCATGTTCTGTAGCCAATTGTTCACACCCTAATCCCACACACACATGGCTGAGATCAGGTGTGGTCTCAGCTCTCCCCCTTGCCAGCTTTGTGATCCTGGAGCTGGCTGGCTTGCCTCTCTAAGTCTCTTTACCCAGGCATAGTATAAAAAAGGCCAAGAAGATGCACTGGCAGGGCCCGGGGCGTGATGCACATTTGGTCCCATTCAGGAGTAGAGTTAGCTCTTCATTGTCGTGGTGCCTATCTGAGTCCTCATGACAACTCTGTGTCCATTTGACAGATGGGGAAACTGAGGCACACAGCGGCAGCCGCATATGCCTAGGCTTACTGGCTCTATCGTCCCCACTTATTACTGCAGTCTCCCTCCTTGTCCTGGGCGGGGTGAGGGGGGGTCCCTAGAGGGAAAGAAACAGGGATCCCTATTTCCGTGTTCTTTCTATGAGAAAGTGCAGAGTCCAGGACAGCAGCTCCTCCAAGAGCTCTTCACTGCTCATGCCTGCCCTGAGCTGCCAGCTTTCAGGGGTCTCTCTTCCCGTTGCCCAGCATATCAGCCAGTAGCTGCCTGGCCTCAGACCAGCCCCAGCTCCATCCAGCTCCCCTGGGTAGCACAGCTGTCCTGTTCCTTCTGCCTGCCCATTTCCTAGGACCCGTGGCACCCTCAAACCCCATGCTACATCCTGGGACATGTCTGCTATTGGAGGCCTGAAGCAGCATAGGGGCTGGAGGAAGGGGTTCCAGTCTTATTCTGCTTGCCTCATCTCTCTGTAACCTCCCCCAGGCCTCCACGCTAGGCCTCCATCCTTGACCCACAGTGCAGGACACCTGCTCTCTACTGTGCATGGGTCCCAGCCTGTGGCAGAATTTCCTTTCCTACCTCATCCTCACCCTCCCCACTGTGTCATCTTGACCCGAGCTGAGGGTGGGGAGCAGTTCTGACCCAGCCCAGTCCAGCGCTGTGCTCCCTCACTGTTTCTCCTCCTCTATCTGGGTCATGGGTTGGGGCCTGGGCCCTGGGGACCCCTGCCCACCACTGGCTCAGGGGCAGGCCTGCTGTGCTGACAGCCCCCCATCTTCCCCAGGCCTGGTTTTTTCTTCAGCTTTAAGAAGTAACTGGTGAGCTCTAGGGACCCAGCTGGCCCTCTGCCAGGCCCCACTGAGAACGAGAACGTTGTTGTGTAAAACTGTAGCCGATTAATTTAAGACCTGCCAACTTCAGCTGTTCAGGGCTGGCTTGGGGTGCTCCCTGATTCCCCTGGCCTTCTCTAGAGGCCCTGCTCGCCACCTGCCGCCCTCCCTGCCAACAGAGGCAGCCCATCCTCCTGGGCTGACCCCTCCTTACACCGATCCCCAGTCCTGCATGCATCACCCTCCCCTCCAACTCCGAGTGGCCACCAGGGACCCCTGGACCCTGGCAGGAGCTCCCATGGGTGGGTTTGAGTTCCTTTGAGTCAGCTCAAGTACTCACAGCGGGTGTGGAGAGGACCTGCCCTTGGACTCCTGCCAGCAGGTGCCCTGCATGCCCCGCCCCAGCCTGGAGGCCTTCTTGGACTCTCCCTTTCTGCAAAGCAGATGTGGGGACAGTCCCTGCCCTCTGGCCCTGGTGAGGGATACCCCCAAGCCAGGCTGGCCCTGGTACCATGCCTGTTACAGGGCTCAGGACTGGACTGAGCCACCCTTCTCTCTAGGGGCTGTGCCAGGGGAAAAGCGGGCCCTGTCTGCCTCAGCATCCTGTTTTTCAAGAGAATCTGGAAATCCATATTTTTTGTTAGAGCTCTTTATTGTTAAGCATTGGCAGCTAATGGCACGTTTTTAGAAAGCCGCACGGGCTAACCTATGGGCTACCAGCTTATGATCACGGTGATCTGGGCTGTGGCATCGCTGGCTGGCAGGGTGCTGGGCCTTGGGGTAGGACCCACGGGATAGCCGCCCAGTTGGGCTTCGGGGCTGAGCTGTTTAGGAGTGTAGCTAGCAGGGAGGCCTGCCATGGTGCTTTCCTCCCCCAATGTTGGGTGGGCCGTGCCTCCTGGGGGCTGTTGGGAGGCCCTAGGGAAGTTGACATTCCTTCCTGCATGGTGATCCTTGCATGGAGGGGAGACAGGGCTGTGGCCACAGCATCTGGGCCATGGCGCTGGGGCTCGGCCAGGCTGCTGTCTCTGTGTACTCAGGCCTTGGCTGTGTCTGGGACCCTGGAGCTCCCTGCTCTCACCTGCCTCTCTGGCATCCCAGCTGTGCTAGTGGCTACGGAGCATGTGCCGGTTGCTGCCCTGGGCCTGGGCTGCTGGTGACTGGGAGACCTCTTACCCTCCAGGGGCCTCATGGCCCTGCTCGAGAAGCTTCCCTTTGGGTGCTTTTTCCATTCTCTCCAGCACTCCCCGTCCTCATAGGATGCCGAAATTCAGAGTCCGGTGGTATTTCCAAGACCTATTGAGAGGTGGCCTCTTCTCAGGGTCCTGGCCCCAGGGCCTCTCTGTCCTGGGCGAAAGCCTGCTCCATGCATCCAGCAGGGGTCCCCGCTCCTCAAGCCCAGGTCTGTGTAGGAGGTGCACTAGGGAGCCCCCATGGGTGTGGGGGCAGGATGGTGGCCCAGAGAGAGATGCTGGGCAGGACCAGCCCCTAGCCCCCCAACTCCTCAGCCACAAGGAGTGTCACCACCTCCCGTTCTGCTCCCTGTAGCCCTATGGATTTGCATTTCATGTATGTGTGTCGGGGTTGGGGGGTGCCCTTGACTCCTAGTGATCTGCTCTCTAGAGACCCGCAGAGGCTCCCCAGGGCAGCCTGCATCATTGGTGGCTGTGTGCCTGCAAACATTCTTGTCATGCTGAACCGTGGGTCCTGAGTGCGTGCGGGCAGCTCCCTGTAGCATGGTGGGGGTGGGGCAGGGAGGTCCCAGCATCCTGCAGGCGGCTCGTGTGTAACCGATGTCCACACTGAAATGGGATGTGCCCATATGAAGCAACTCAGCTGCGGCCTTGCAGCCTGGGATGTGTCACACAAAGTGCAGCAGGTCCCCTCTCCCCTGGGAGGTCTCCCCCTTCCCTATGTTCCTCTTCAGTGGGGGATGTCCATCCCGAGGGTTGTTTTGCCAAGGTGGGGACTTCTTACGGGGGCCAGCAGCACATCATCTGTGTCTGTTTTTCTCTTGCTCTCTGTGAGGCTTGGCCCTGCCGTGCTGGGCTGCCGGTTGGTTCTTACCGGTCATGACGATGGGGCGTGTGGCAGATGTGCACACACAGGGCCCTTTGGCTCAGGGCAGGTGTGGCCTTGTCTCCAGCGGGCCGCTGTGTGCGTGCTGTGCCCATGTCCTGTGTGTCACCGTGTCATGGGGCTGCATTTCTGCGGGCTTTCTCCCTGGGAGTGGGGCGCCTGGGCCTGACTTATGTCTCTGTCCTGAACCTTGAGGGCTACCCCTGTTGCTGTCTTCAGGATCAGGTGTGGTCGTACCCAGCAGAGTGGCTGACCCATGTCCGGCCATGTTTATGGCAGGCTGCTGGGCGCTGGGGGGTTCCAACCCCCAGAGCATTGCTGGTGGAGACCGGAGAGGCCCCAGCTGCCAGCTTCCTGTGTCTCTCAGTTGCTATGCCCAAGGGGCCCTGTGAGTGCACTGCCCCTGCCTGCTGACAGTGTGGTCCCTGGAACCTGCGGGGGCTGCTGCATGGTGCCCTAGGGATGTCTGTGTGTCCTACAGAGGACCTGCTAAGCTCTTTGTGGTTCTCCTGGGTGTTGCTGCCTGTGGTAGGTGGTGCCAGAATGGCACAGGGACATTCCATTCCCCCACAGGTCTCACATCCCAGCCCTTGGTCCCAGAGCCAGTGCTCCACGAGCGTTGTTTCTTTGCGTGAGAAGGTGGCCTGTGGTGGCCTGAGGCAGGCACAAGGGTCCCGCCTCCCTGTGGGGTCCAGCTGCTCAGGCCTCAGCCTGAGCAGAGGCACTTGAACAAGAATGATGTCCTTGGGCGCCGGCTGGCAGCGGCCACCCTGTGCCGGATCCCATGTGTATCTGGGTTTGGGGGTGGCCTTGTGAGGGCCTAAGATTAGTGTCCGCAGTGTGTAGTTCCCCTCCCAATGGGCAGATAGGACCCCAACCTCCAGGACCCACCCTCTCAGGGGTCAGGTGTGAGAACTCCCGGCATCACAGCAAGATGGGTACACAGACTAGAACAGCCCAGCTGGGGAGTCTGCCAGGAAGGGCATTCCGAAAGGAACGAACAGCAGGGCCAAAGCTCAGAGATGCTCTCATGCTTGCTGAGGTAGGAGAGGCAGCCTGGGCTGCACTGACCACCCATTATCCTGCAGTGGACACGCCTGGGGTGGACAGGTCACTGGTAACCCTGTGGTGCTTGGCATCGTGGGGGCAGGGACCTGTCCTGCAGGATTCTGAGAGAAGCTCCAGAGGTCTAGCCTGGCTAGGGGCAGGGAGCCAGATGACTGTGGTGGCTTCAGGCTTACATCTACCCGCTCATGTGGGGGACCCAGTGGGTGAGAGTAGCGTGGGTGACATGGGTCATGAATGGGAAGGTGGGCAGTGGCTGGTTCTTGGGTTTGAGACAAGGGCATCAATTGGAGGGTCGCTGTGTGGCCCGGGGCTCATTAAATCCCAGGCTGTAGTGGGCACTTCAGCCACATCCCCGCTGAGGACAGTCCCGCTCAGAGATGTAGGACGGAAGGCCTTGTGGCCCCGTTTTGTGTGGCCTTCATGGCAGGGGCTGTGCACCACCATGCACAGCCCCTGC
>RCUC01126442.1:0-16380 GCA_003697995.1 Taxidea taxus jeffersonii
ATTGCTTTGGAACCAGAGAGCCCGAGTGTGAGGTTGCCATGGAAACGGTTTAATGTAAGCTTTCTTTTATGGTATACCCAGCCAAGTAATTGATCAGCAGGGAAGGGGAGACGCTAGAAGCCGTTTCCTCCAAAAAAGAAGAGTTGAAATAACTAAAGAAAGGCTGACAGAATGAAGAGAAGTCTTCTTCTGCTCAGGAAAAAAGAAAAGTTAGAAGGGTCATACCACTGGAGAGGACAGAGATTGCATAACTTGGAGCTTTCTCTTCTCGTTTTTTTTTTCTTCTGTGCATGGATTGAGATGGTGGGAGTGAGGGTCGGGGGGGGGGTTGGAAAAAAGAGTGAAGGGAAAATAGTAAAGGTAATTAGCACTCCCAACTAAAAGTACGTGGTGTTTATGGCGATAAGGACACCACTGGCCAGTAGGAAAAAAACACATGTCAGGGCTACTTAGTAGGGTGTTTGAAAGTCCCACAGAAGTATGTAGACGTGGGACGCCTGGGTGGCAGTTGGTTAAGCGGCTGCCTTCGGCTCGGGTCATGATCCCAGCGTCCTGGGATCGAGTCCCACATCGGGATCCTTGCTCAGCAGTGAGCCTGCTTCTCCCTCTGCCTCTGCCTGCCACTCTGTCTGCCTGTGCTCGCTCCTGTGCTCTCTCTCTATCTGACAAATAAATAAATAAAATCTTAAAAAAAAAAAAAAGAAGTATGTGGACGTACACCCCAAGGAGTTTTAGATGGTTAAGAAAGGAAGAGCGAGTTGAAGATATTTTCTCTTGTATCCAGAGCCCTAAGCCAAGGTTAAGTCTTTTGGTAATACATAACAGTGAAGGATTAGTGATACCTGGCTACTTGTGTTAAACTAATTCTTCCTCTAATTGCATATATTTTAAGATATTATTATATAGAACATTAACATTTTGCTAGTGTTTCACTGGTCTTTTAAAAAATTGCTTCTTGAGGGGCGCCTGGGTGGCTTAGTGGGTTAAAGCCTCTGCCTTTGGCTCAGGTCGTGATCTCAGGGTCCTGGGATTGAGCCCCGCATCAGGCTCTCTGCTCAGTGGGGAGCCTGCTTCCCCCCTTCTCTCTGTCTGTCTGCCTCTCTGCCTACTTGAGATCTCTCTGTCAAATAAATAAATAAATAAATAATATTTTTTAAAAAATTGCTTCTTGGGGCGCCTGCGCGGCTCAGTGGGTTAAGCCGCTGCCTTCAGCTCAGGTCATGATCTCAGGGTCCTGGGATCGAGCCCCGCATCGGGCTCTCTGCTCAGCAGGGAGCCTGCTTCCCTCTCTCTCTCCCTGCTGCCTCTCTGTCTACTTGTGATTTCTCTCTGTCAAATAAATAAATAAAATCTTTAAAAAATAATAATAAAATAAAATACAAAATTAAAAAAAATTGCTTCTCGGAGTACCTGGTTGGCTCAGTTGGAGGAGCATGGGACTCTTGGTCTCAGGGTTGTGAGTTCGAGCCCCACATTGAATGTGGAGATTACTTAAAAATAAATCTTAAAAAAAAAAAAATTAAAAGCAAGGCCCTTCTATTCCCTGACCATACCTTCTGTCAAGCTATCAAATTATCTGTCAGTTGACAGATAGCCACCAAGTGTCTAATGGGCACTAGGCCCCATGCTCAGCCAATGGGTAGCTAGAGATAATCAAAGAAAACAGAATCTCTTCCCTCATGGGTTTTATAGCCTAGTGAGGGAGGCAAACATTCAATGAAAACACACAATGAAGTGCTAAAAAGGGCAAGTTCAGCAATGTACAATTCTGTGTGAGCAGAATAAGAGAAGTACTAAATAATAAAAGAATAAACAAATAAATAATAAATAATAAAAATAATCAAGTACTAAAATATCACTCATTCAGAACATGCATCCCAAAACTCCAAAGCATGAACATCAAGAATTAGAAATCTGGGGTTGGTGAGGGCACCTGGGTGACTCAGTCAGTTAAGTGACCGACTTTTGATTTTGGCACAGGGCAGAATCTCAGGGTCCTAGGAGAGAGCCCCGTCTTAGGCTCTGAAGACAGTGGGGAATCTGCTTGAGATCCTCTCCCTCCCCCTCTGCCCCTCCACAACCCACCCACTGCCCCATCCCTCCTCATATGCGCATGTCCACACATGCTTTCTCTCTCAAATACACAAATAAGTCTTAAAAAAAGAAAATTAGAATCCTGGCATGCCTGGCTGGTTCAATCAGTAGATCATATGACTCTTGATCTCAGGGTCCTGAGTCTGAGCTCCACACTGGTCTTAGAGATGACTTAGGGAAGTAAAAGAATTTTTTTTTTAAGATTTATTTATTCATTTGGGAGAGAGTGTTCCTGTGGGGAGGGGCAGAGGGAAAGGGAGAGAAGTAGGTTCTATTAAGCATGGAGCCCAACTCGGGGCTCAACCCCATGACCCCAAGATCATGACCTGAGCCAAAACCAAGAGTAGGAAACCCAACCGACTGAGCCACACAGGCACCCCCAAATTTAAAAAAAATTTAAAAAAAGAATTATAAACCTACTCACATTTCTGAATTCAGCAAATTTAATTTTTTTTATTTTTTATTTTTTTTAAGTATCCTTCACAGACAAGGTATCCAACAATTGTGATCCTTGCCCACAACAAGCTCGCACTGTAAGTGAGGGGACAGATATATGTTAATGACCTGTCTGGTTCTGTTCTTAGCTGACAGTTCTTGAGCCATTATTATGGGCCTGGACTTGATGCTAAACACTGACATACATTATCTCAGTTAAACTTCACAATAACCCCATTATATTGATGTATCATTATCCCCATTTTTCATATGGAGAAACTGAGTCAAGGGTTGCTGAAGCACCTTACTCAAGGTCACACAACTTGTAAGTGGTAGAGTGGGGGTCTGAACCCAGGCAGTGAGGTTCTAGAGCCTAGTTACCAGGCCACGGTCAGCTGTCAATCAGGATGTGGGGGCCTCTATGTGAACCTACTTTAAATCCTTTTTTTTTTTTTTTAAGATTGTATTAATTTGACAGAGAGAGAGTGAGCACACTTCTTGAACAGCAGGCAGAGGGAGAAGCAGACTCCGCACTGAGCAGGGAGCCCCACACGGGGCTCGATCCCAGGACCCCGGGATCACAACCGGAGAAACAGGCAGATGCTTAACTGACTGAGGCACCCAGGGGCCCCTGTTCCAACCTACTTTAGACACGGATTTTGGTCAGGAATTTGGAAACGTCATACTAAGAAGGGTTGGGAATGGCCAGAATTCGGAGCAGAAATTCCCAGGACTCAGAGGGGCTTCGCAGTGCTGGGGTGCATCGAGTCCACCTGCTCTTGCTCGGCTGCACCATCGGGCCTGCTCTGACAGGGCTGACAGGCGGAGGGAAGGTAGTTACGCGGCCTAAAGTGCTGGAGGGGAAAAGGCTCACGGGGACGCCCGGGCAGCTGGGCAGGGGCCAGTTTCCATGTTCCCAGCCAGAGAGCAGCCACCAAGCTCCCGCGGCCGCTGGAAATGGGCCTGGAGAAAGGAGAGAACCATAGGAGGCTCTGGGAAGGAGGGCGTGGAGGGGACAAACCTGGGTCGGGACCCTTGAGAGTCCCGTTCGCCAGTGACCACTGTCCTCTCCTGGGCCTTCTTCCTGAGGTTCGCACTGTTTCCACAGATGATGTTCCCAAGTTCCTGACCGACAGCCTAGGGTGAGGAGAGAGAGTCAAGATGTATGACCTTGTTGAAGGTCACACGGCCAAGATGGGAGGGGCCTGGTTGCAAATCCTGTCTCGCCACACCCCTCCCCACCTGAATGTCACTGCCCTTCCCGGCCACACCGAGCCGGTGCCCACCGAGCAGAGGCCAGAACCAGGCACCGTCGCCTCACCTGCCCGTCCTCCCACGGGGCACTCAGCCGAATGGGTCTATGACTGATGGAGTCAACTCTTCCTCTGAAAAATAATTAAAGCCAACTGGGCCCTTGCGGCCTCAGCTGTTGGGGTGACAAGTGCTGCCTTGGTTATTTCTGAAATAATTAATGACTGTGCTTGTCTAATCTCACTTGAGGTGTGAGGAGAAGGAGCAAGCCGGGGTGCGGGTGCTGCCTCTGCCCCATGAGGGACTGGGAGGGTTATTTTTATAAACTGAGCCTGGGAGCCTTTGTGGAGACAGCCCCCGCTTCCGCCTGTGTGGGCTGTCAGAGGGCGGACAGGCTGCCTGCAGGTCTGGCTGAACCCGCCTGTGGTGTTATGCCCTCCCAAGAGATGGCTCTAGACACTTTTTCCCTTGTGCTCGGGCCCACAAATTCTCCCACAAAAGCACCTGTGCACTGTCCCTGACCAGCCACACCCATGAGGTCCCACCACGGGTCATAGAACAATTAGAGCCAGAGGCATGTGTATCCCATTCTATAGTCTCACCCCCTTGCCACAACCCCACAGTGTCACCCTCCTTGCTGTAACCCCACAGCGTCCTCCCATCCCCCGCTGTAATCCCACCGTGCCTAAGGCCAGTGACTTGACTGTCACATCTACCGCATGGCAGGCCAACAGCATCATTTCCTCTCACAGCATCTTCCTGGAGCGAAGCTTTATCACCCTCATCCCCATTTTGCAGATGGGGACACTGAGGCTTAGAGAGCCACCTACCTGCCCAGAATCCCATAGGTAGTGTGCAGCAGAAGTGAACTTGAAGACTAGGTCTGTTGGACCCCGGAGCTCTTACCCAGTAAGGTAATCTCAGAGAGCTCGCAGGTTGGTGGAAACCAGGCCGCCCAGAAATCCCACTGGGATGAACCATTTGAGATTCAGCCCTGCCCTTCACACTATGAGAGCGAAGTGTCAGAGGGATGTCACTGGAGAAGAAAGTCACCAACGAACTCCTCCAGAGATCATGAAGATGGGACTCTCAGGAAGACCGAGCAGCTCTCCAGGGGCCGTACACATGTACAGCCCTAGGCAGCTGGAAGGGCCTCTGTGCAGCTCAGAGCCTGGCACAGGTCCCCAAAGCCTCTGCTCCTCACCCTGCTTGTGTCTTACATAAATACATGTGAATGTATATGTGCACAGTATTAGTGACCCCTCTTTCCTTCCATCCCTCCCTTCCTTCCTTCTTTCCTTCCTTCCTTTATTCTTTCTTTTCTTTTTCCTTTTCTACAAAAAAAAAATCCTTTTTTATTCTTCTGGAACATATTTTTTTCATTCAACAATATATGGTGGACGCCTCTCCAATATATTTGGAACTGCATATCCTTTCAATTAATCTAAAATGTTCATAAGTAATACATTCACATGGGTCAAAATTCCAAAGATATACGAGAGCATTCAAAGATGGGTTTCCCGGGACGCCTGGGTGGCTCAGTTGGTTAAGCAGCTGCCTTCAGCTCAGGTCATGGTACCAGCGTCCTGGGATCGAGTCCCACATCGGGCTCCTTGCTCAGCAGGGAGCCTGCTTCTCCCTCTGCCTCTGCCTGCCTCTCTGTCTGCCTGTGCTCTCTCTCTCTCTCTGACAAAAAAAAAAAAAAAATCTTAAAAAAAAAAAAAAAATAAAGAGTACACATTGGTATGTGGACTAATATAGCCAGCCCTTCTCTCACTGAAGCATCTAGCATTGTCTTTCTCATGGACCCCTGGAGCTATATGAAGCATGGATAAGAAAATGTGTACGTAATACTGTCCCTCCCGTTTTCTGTAACAACATATTATCATATGTACGAAACATACAGTATATCCTGTTCTGCCTCTTGCCTCTTTTACTTAATACCATATCTAGTGGTCATTCCTACCCATATGCAATATTTTCTTTCTTTGTAATGGTTAATAACAGCCTATGGTATGTGGACTAATATAGCCAGCCCTTCTCTCACTGATGGACCTTTAGGTTGCTTCCAGTTTTTTGGTTCTGCTGTTATAAAAAGAGTGTTTCTGTGAATCTTCTGTACACCCACCTCCATGTACTTATCCTGTATTCCCATCTGACAGATTCCTAGAAGTGGAATTACTGGGTCAAAATATGGATATACTTTAAATTTCATTTTAATTTTTTTCAAAGATTTTATTTATTTATTTGAGAGACAGAGGGAGAAGGAGAAGAAGGCTCCCCGATGAGCAGGGAGCCCGATGTGGGGCTCGACCCCACGACCTGAGCCAAAAGCAGACGCTCAACAGACCAGGGGCACCCAGGTGCCCCTGGACTTTAAATTGTAATAAATAGTGCCAGATTAATTTTCCAAAGGTTGTAGCAATTTGTGGGTTCACACTTATTTTTATTTATTTATTATCTTATTAGTTGCTAACATTTTTGGCAATCTGATGAGAGAAAATAGCACTTCTAGTTCTGAATGTGCATTTCCCTGACTTCTCTGCGAGGCTGAGTATCTTTTCTCAAGCACTCTGGCCATTTGCCTCACCTTCTATGACTTGTCTGTGCCCCGAGCCTGTTTTTCCAGTGAGTTCTTTGTCCTCCTCCTAGCTACTTCTTGGGTATCCTTCCTTTGTTTTATGTAGAAATATTTTCCCCTAATTTGTTATTTTGACTTTGTGTATAGTGCCATGCGCCATGGAGAACAGTTTATTTTTTGTGTAGTCAAATCTGCCAAGCATGATATTTTAAGGAAAAGAAATTTATTTTTATCTTAAAAGATAAACATTTTAAATTTGGACAGTATAATTTCAGCGTGAATGCTGATTTCGCTTCCCTGCCAGATGCTTTACTATTCTAGGTATCGTGAAAGAGAAAATAGCAGAGGTCAATCCATTCGTAAAATCTTTTGATACTGTTTTGTTTTAAATGGTCCCCCATCTCCCAGTGCTGGTGTTGGTGCTGGTGCTGGTGCTGGTGCTGGTGCTGGTGGTACTGGTTCTGGTGGGAAGCTCACCTGTTCTGGGTTAGGGCTATGCTCTCCTCTTAGTTACGCTATACTCTACATTATCTCGTGTGATGTTTATGACAGCTTTTAGAAGTCAGCTTTTCCCCCCTTTTTTTATTGAAATAAAATTCACAGGTCAGAAAATTTACTTTTTTAAAGGGTACAACTCAGTGCTTTTTAAAAAAAGATTTCATTTATTTATTTATTTATTTATTTATTTATTTATGCGATATAGAGAGAGAGACTGCGAGAGAGGGAGTGGGAGAGGGAGAAGCAGGGTTCCCGCCCAGCAGGGAGCCCAATGCGGGGCTTGATCCCAGGATCCTGGGATCATGACCTGAGCTGAAGGCAGACACTTAACCCACTGAACCACCCAGGCACCCTGCAATTCAGTGCTTTTTAATATTTTCACAAAGGTGGGCAACAATCACCACTATCTAAATCAAGAAATTTTTTTTTTAAGAAAGGGAAGTGGAAGGGAGGGGCAGAGGCAAAGGGAGAGAGAGAATCTCAAGCAGACTCCCTGCTGAGCATGGAACCCAATGCAGGGCTCAATCTCACCACCCTGAGATCATGACCTGGACCAAAATCCAAAGCCAGATGCTTAACTGACTGAGCCAACCAGGTGCCCCTAAATCCAGAATTATTTTTAAGATTTTATTTATTCAGGGGCGCCTCGGTGGCTCAGTGGGTTAAAGCCTCTGCCTTTGGCTCAGGTCGTGATCCCAGGGTCCTGGGATCGAGCCCCGCATCGGGCTCTCTGCTCGGCAGGGAGCCTGCCTCCCCCCCCCCCCCCCCCGCCTGCCTCTCTGCCTGCTTGTGATTTCTGTCAAATAAATAAATAAAATCTTTTAAAAAAAGATTTTATTTATTCATTTGGCAGAGGTTTAACCCACTGAGCCACCCAAGCACCCCCAGAATATTTTTAACCCCCAAAAGAAACCCTCTGGTAGATACTGTTCTCATCTCCATTTTACAGATGAGGGCACAGACTCAGGGAGGCGATGTAATCTGGTCTGGATTTGAACTCAGCCCTATCGCCTGTGTTGGCCTCCTCTTAACTGAGATCCACGATGCTAGACCAGGGATTGGCAAACTTTTTCTGTTAAGAGCCAGATAGTAAATATTTTAGACTTTGTGAGTCACTCAATGGGTAAGGGTTTTTAAATTGAATTTAGAGCAAAACAAGGATAACTCCATATGAGGAAGAAGTTGCTAAATGTCTGATTGTGGGTGAAGGTTTTGCAGAGGTATTCACGTAGATGGCAGGCAAGTAGAAACAGTTTCGTTTTGTTTTCATTGTGGGGGGGGGGGCGCTGGGTGGCTCAGTTGGTTAAGCATTTGCCTTCGGCTCAGGTCATGATCCCAGGGTTCTGGGATCTGACTCATTGCCCAGCAGGGAGTCCGCTTCTCCCTCTGCCTGCTGCTTCCCCGGCTTGTGCTCTCTCTCTGTCAAATAAACAAATAAAATCTTTACAAAAATTTTTTTATTTATTTGACACAGAGAAAGAGAGAACACAGAGGGAAAATGAGAGGGAGAAGCGGACTCCCCGCTAAGCAGAGAGCCCCATGCAGGGCTCAATGCCAGGATACTGAGGCAGATGTTTAACTGACTGAGCCACCCAGGCGGCCCAGAAACAGTTTTAAAGAGTCAGATCCAGGAAGGACCTAGTGGAGTCAGATTCCATTTCAAAGTCAGGAACAGCAGATGTCTGAGACCCCTCCGATCCCAGCAGCTCCCGTGCCGTGCCGAGGAGCACACCTGGCATGTGGTAGTCCTTTACAGGGTGTGTTATAAGGTCTAAAGTATTCTGTGCTGCCCTGGCATCTTTGAGCTCACAGGGCCTCAGAGGCCTGTTCCCCTGCTCCAGATATGCCCCCCACCCAGCAGGAAAGGCTCCCCAACCCTGCTAGTTCCCCTATAGCAGGGCCAGCTGCCCCAGCTGTCCTCAGCCTAATTGATTTCAACTCCCCCCCAGCCTGAGAAATTATTCAAACAAACCAATCACATCCTCCTGAGGAAACCAGGTGTCACCCCACCCTCAGGTTTACTACAAAGCCCACCTTCCACTGCCCCTGCTTGTTCAATCTGTTCCTTAGTGCGACCCCTGGGTGGCTCTGGGTGGCCCTGGATGGCAGGCTGTGTCTTCCTCTAGGGCTCTGGTAGTATGTTTGATTAATAACTTCCTGTTTGAGTTCATCTGTCCGGATGTCAGGGTCATGGGCTCAGCCATCTCATACTAGTTAGGGTGGGGACCCTCCTTCACTGAGCAGGTGAAATTGAAACAGAGATCAGTTGTTGCCCTTTCCCAGCATCCATGTCAGTGACCTGATTTTCCCTTGGGGCAAGGGAAAAATCCCCTTCCCCAAGCCTTGTGGTTCAGGTAAGACTGGCTCTAGCCATAACTTAGGCCTATTTCATGCATTTTGCCTCAATAACTGGTTCAGAGACAAATACATGACCTAGCTTGATCCACAGAGGGCTACTTTCAGGACTTTTTCTGAAACTATTAAGAAAGAGGCACTTTTTTTTCTGCTGAGGTAGCTAAGCAGGTGAGACAGTCATCTGAAGTTGCTAGTGGCTGCTCTATGGAGAGCATGTCTGAGATGAACCTGATAGAACAGAAAATAGAGCCTGGATCCAGCTTTACCTGAAGTGGTGCTACTCTTAGACTTTTTCAGTTATGTGAGCCAATAAGTACCCTCCTCGCCCTCCATTTGTTTTTTGTTTTTTTTTTTTTTTTTTTTTTTTGCTTAGCTCAAAAGAGTCTATACTGACAATACACTCAATAAATATAAATTGAATGATTTCAATTTACATTGAAAGAAAATTTACATTATAGTGCTTGCTACACTCCTTGGTAGGTCTTAATCTTCATTAAATGAAGTCTTCCATTTAAGAGAGAAGAAATCTTACCTATTAAAAACAGAGCCAGGACTAAGATTTCTTAAAAAATGAAGATGGGGGGCACCTGGGTGGCTCAGTGGGTTAAAGCCTCTGCCTTCGGCTCAGGTCATGATCCCAGGGTCCTGGGATCTGCTCTCTGCTCGGCGGGGAGCCTGCTTCCTCCTCTCTCTCTCTCTGCCTGCTTGTGATCTCTGTCTGTCAAATAAATAAATAAAATCTTAAAAAAAAAATGAAGATGGTCTGAAAAATTGTGGGTTGCATGTTTTCATGCACTCAAGCCACACACTGAAGCCACCAAGAACCAGTAAGGACAGGTCTACCGAGGTGGGACCTCCATGATCTGTATCACGTGTCTCTCAGTGGTCCTGTTCCCTTGGATGGGTCATTCAAATAAAAGGTATTTTCCCTCAGGTGTGCATAATGGAGTTGGAAGGCATCACACGGTTGAACATTTGGTCTCCCGTGAAACAAGCCATTGGTAAGTTACCAAAGCACGACAGTGTCTGATTTCTGATACAGCTCAATCTAGTGACCATACTTACAGTTTAGGCAGGGTGTGTTAACTTCAGGACCCCACCCCCCAAGAGCTCCATGGACAGAATTCAAGCAGGATACAGACTCGAATAGAGGAAAATTACATCTATGTTTTCACTATCTTCTATGGGAAAGTTAGAATCAAGTCAGTTATGAATGAAGGCAATAAACTACATATTAGTAGCAATTCCTGTGGCTTTGTTTCCAATAAAAATCATAGATATTTTGGTATCACATTATGGTTATTGCAGATATCTTGAAATATTGTTTATGATCATCACAACTCTGAAATTAGGATGGTTATTAGACCAGATGCCAGATCTTTTTATTTAATGTGCTCATAAAAAGCACTTTTATTACATCATGGATTTAAAAAAAATACATTGTGACAACTGTATTTCATTATGACTTGTTTCCTTTGCAATCCTATGTATTTTATTTTTTGCATTAAAATCATGTTCTGAGGGGGTGCCTGGGTGGCTCAGTGGGTTGAAGCCTCTGCCTTTGGCTCGGGTCATGATCTCAGGGTCCTGGGATTGAGCCCCGCATGGGGAAATCTCTGCTCAGTGGGGAGCCTGCTTCCTCCTCTCTCTCTGCCTGCTTCTCTGCCTACTTGTGATCTCTGTCTGTCAAATGAATAAATAAAATCTTAAAAAAAAAAAAAATCATGTTCTGAGGAGGAGTCTGTAGGTATCACCAGATTGCCACAGCCCAAAAACTGGTTCAGAGCCCCTTGAGCTAGCCCTTCTGTGTTGTTACACCCTGAATCCGTTCTTAGCTTCAAGGAACCTCAGTCTGCCTGTCTATAAAACAGAACATTAATGGCTATGTTACAAGATTAGTGTAATGTTTAAATGAAGTAAACACAGTGTCTAGCCTGTTGCTTAACACATAGGAGGAAATCTGGATGTTTATTTTTCTTTCCACATTTCAAGCACTTCCCAACTGGTAGTGCAGCATGAAGCCCAGAGATCTCATGCCAAAGCTTCCTGGGTTCAAATCCCATCTCTGCCTTGATCTCAGCAATCTAAATCTGTTTTCTCATCTTTTTTTTTTAAGTTAAGATTTTATTTATTTATTTGACAGAGAGAGAGCACAAGAAGGGGGAACGGCAGGCAGAGGGAAAAGCAGGCTCTCCCCTGAGCAGATAACATGACACAGGGCTCAATCCCAGGGCCCTGGGATCATGACCTGAGCCAAAGTCAGTTGCTTAACCGACTGAGCCACCCAGATGCCCGTTTCCTCATCTTTGAAATGGGGTCATTCCTTTCCAGCAGCATTACAAGAGTGAAAGATTGTATGTATGCAAAATCCCCCACATAGTCCCTGGCCCAGAATAGTCCAAAAACAGAAGCTACTGGGTGCCTGGGTGACTCAGTCAGCTAAACGTCTGCCTTCAGCTCGAGTCGTGATCTCAGTGTCCTGAGATTGATCCTGGGTGGTGGGCTCCATGCTCAGCAGGGAGTCTGCTTCTCCCTCTCTGTCCCTGCCACCCAGTCATGCTCTCTCTCTCGCAAGTAAATAAATAAAATCTTTAGGGGCACGTGGATGGCTCAGTCGGTTAAGCCTCTGCCTTCGGGTCAGGTCACAATCCCAGGGATCAAGCCCAGAGTCAGGCTCCCTGCTCAGTGGGGAGCTTGCTTCTCCCTCTCCTCCCCGCGCATGCTCTCCGTTGCTCTCTTTCTCAAATAAATAAAATCTTTCTTTAAATCTTGAGAAAAAAAAAAAAAAGACAGAAGCTGCTATTATGATCAACGGTCCCATCAATTTCTGTATGAAAAAAAAGCTGGGCAAGGTGTCCTTTCTTTGCCAGAGAACTATCCTCATCCTCAGCCCACTCCTTAATAGTCCCAGACTCTTCCAGTGATGAGCAAGTGTCTGGAGATTTCTTCTCCCCTGTAGTCATCCATCCCATCAGGAAGAGCTCTGGGGCAGCCTGGTGTTGTCATCCTGCACCAGATACTACCTGGCCGGGGGTGGGGGGGTGGGGAGGGAATGTCCTTAAGACCTTGTGTTATAGGGGCACTTGCCTGGCTTAGTCGGAAGAGCATGTAACTCTCGATCTCGGGATCGTGAGTTCGGGCCCCATATTGGGAGTAGGGTTTCCTTAAAAAACAAACAAACAAACAAGCAAAAACCTGGTGTTCTAACTGGGAAAGCTGAGTCCCAGCAGGTGAAGGGATTTCCTCCAAGATCGAGCAGATTTCCTTCAGTGACACTGATTAAGTTGCTGTCCTTTCTAGACACTGTTTCACTTCCTCTCTGCATCCTTCCTGCCAGAGAAAGAAGGGGGTCAGCCCTTCAGGAGCGGGTGCGTGACTAATAATGGGAAAAGAAAGAGGAGCAGGAACTCTCCAGCACTTAACCCAGCCTGGCCTTCTGTTGTGGGTTATACGGATCACCCCACTCCTCCTCACTTCAACCTATGAAGTGGGTATTACTGTCCTCATCTTACAGAAGGGGAAGCCCCAGGGAGGGCTATATGTCTTGTCCAAGGTCACATAGCCTGTAAGTGGCAAGACCAGGCTTTGGATCCAGAGCTGCCGGCCCCAGCACATGTGCTCTTGCCATGATGATATCCCAGAGTCCCTTCTGCTTCTCATGTGTATTGAGTTTTATGGGGTCCACACTGCCCAGGCAGTGGCCCCCAGCCCTGCCGCCTCTCCCTAGAAGTGCACTGGGCCCTGCACCCCCACCCCGCTCGGCCTGCAACCCCTGCTCTGAGGAGCTCTGGAGCCGAGCCAATCTGCTGCCCACCCGAGGGGCCTGCTCCCCCTCTTCCTCTGGCCGGCAGGGCTGCGCGGAGGAGCTAACTGTGCTTGCTATTTGGGCTGATTTGTGTCCGCGCTCAGCATGCACCCACACCCCCCACCAAGAAAGCAGATGGGCGCGTTGTGCTTTCGAAAGAACCATAATTAAGGCAATTTAGCATCCTCCCCAAAGGACACTCTTCCTCCACACGGAGGAAATGTCTTTGGAGCACTGCTTTAGAATGTCTGAGGTTGAATTCTGCCGGCGGCGGCGCAAGCAGCTGATCCGATGGCGGGGGTTGAGGGGGGTGGGGGGTGGGGGGAGGAGGAGGTGCTGAGGGGGGAGAAAGAGAAAGCTTTCTTTTGCCCCGGGCCTGGGTCGGGAGGAGAGGAAACGCCAAGAGTGGGGGAGACCTGCTTTGTGACTTTGAGGTCTCTTTCCCTTCCTGATCCTTTAGGGACCACGTTTGTTTAAAAAAAAAAAAAAGTGCAAATAAAATAACTCAGCAGTAGTTTGAGAGAAGCCTTTTAGATTCAGAATCCCTGGAGATGTTGGACAAGTCTCACAGATGATCCCCACTCCAGGCAGGCTGGAAAACCTTTTGTGTAGAAGTATTCTCTGTTTTACTGAAAAAGCGCTTTTTTGGGGGGTAGCATTTTAGAGCCAGAAGTTACCTTAGTAACCTCTCTTATATAATGTGGAGGGTGAAGTTCGCTGATGGAAAGAAGCAGCCTGCTCAAAAGCTTAACAATTAATTTTTTCTTTTATTCACATATATTCATGTAAATATATTTTATGCAAATAAAATCCCATAGTTACACATGCCAACAGTACATGTAAGAGAGTAAAAGTTGGAAGTCGTTAGCAACCACGCCACCCTCCTCCCTCCCCAGCTGACCACTGTGAACAGCTTGGTTCCCTCTCAGCTACTTTTCTAGCATTTATGTGCATTTTTATAGTTGTAAATGTACACAAATGTAGCTTGAATGAATGCATGAATTGAACACATGAATGGGATCACACCACACAGACTCTTCTACAACTTGCTTTTGTCACATAATCTTTTTCTACCCAGAGAGTTTATCATATTGATACACAGAAATCTACCAAGTTATTTTTAACTGCTTTATAGGAGCTCATAATGTAGATATAATATCATCGATTGAGCCAAAGGGAATGCAAAGGCATTTGGGTCATCTTCATTTTCTTCCCCGCCACATCCGTGTGCATGGGGGAGAGTACTTTGTTAAGCTGATCATTAACAATGGCGCTGTTAAAAGGCATGCTCGCTTAACCTTTGGAGAGTTGCTGGCAAGTTGTCCCAAGTAAGTTCCAAAAAAGACTGTCCCAGTATCTCTTTCTCCCAAGGACCCCATTTCCTCACACCCTCACTGATGCTGGATGTGACCAATGTGTTCCAATTTCTCCAGTAAGATGGATGAAAATCAGCTCTAACTCCCCAAAATTGTCTTTCAGGAATGAACTCTGATGTCTACATGGAATTTGGAAGTTCTGTTTTGAGGGGAACACCTGAGATTTTATTTTTAAGTCATCTCTGCACCCAACATGGGGCTCGAACTCACAACCCTGAGATCAAGAATCGCACGCTCCACGGACTGAGCCAGCCAGGTGTCCCAAGAGAACACCTGAGATTTTAAAAAGATGCTTAGGAACCTCAGATGTGTCTGTCAATTAATTATCCATGCCAGAAAGTTCCCTTGAATTTCAGAGACTGTCAAACTACCTTGTCTTTGGAGAAAGGAAAGCTGTTTTTTCCACAGTCCCTGAAGGCTGAATTTGGAAGCAGCACCCATTTCTTCTTATTATTATTACCATTATTGTTGTTATTATTATTATTAGGAAACCACGGGGTTTTTTGTGTTTTTTTTTTAAATTTATTTATTTATTTGACAGACAGAGATCACAAGTAGGCAGAGAGGCAGGCAGAGAGAGAGGAGGAAGCAGGCTCCCTGCTGAGCAGAGAGCCCGATGTGGGGCCTGATCCCAGGACCCTGGGATCACGACCTGAGCCGAAGGCAGAGGCTTTAACCCACTGAGCCACCCAGGGGCCCCAGGAAACTACGTTTTAGAATTAAATCCTGCCTTTCAGCTTTGCTGTGTCCCAGCGGGCATTTTACGAGGGGACAGACAGGTACATGAGTAGGCTTATGGCATCAGCCCAACTTCCCTCTGTATAGTTCACATTAAAGAACCCCTACTTAGGGGTGCCTGGGTGTCTCAGTGGGTTAAAGCCTCTGCCTTCATCTCCAGTCATGAGTCATGATCCCAGGGTCCTGGAATCGAGCCCCGCATTGGGCTCTTTGCTCGGCAGGGAGCCTGCTTCCCCCTCTCTCTCTGCCTGCCTCTCTGCCTACTTGTGATCTCTGTCTGTCAAATAAATAAATAAAATCTTTTTTAAAAAAAGAACCCCTACTTACAAGTTTCCTCTCTGTAACGAGAAATAAACACACTCGCACACAGGAAAAACACTGGAGAATCAGGGGGCTTATGGGCTTTAGGGACACACTGGGGAGAAGGGAAACAACTCTGTGGAGGGAGCCCGCTCTCAGCGGTCCCCGCCCTCTCCTGGCCTCTCCCTCTCATCTTCCATCTCTGTTCTGCAGTAGCAATCCCCCACTCCCTACTCCATACCTTTTGTAATGCTTCCCTGGGAATTAGGACCTCACTGGTCCCCCTCATCTGAGTTCTGAGTCCTCCTACTTCATAGCTGGACAAGTACGCAGGCCAAGTCAAGCAGGTGGGCCCCTGCACCACTGGCCTCCTGGCACGCATTAGCTGTGAGACCTTAGGCAAGTCACTACCCTCTCTGTGCTGTCTCCTTGCCTGAGAAATGGGACGAATAAGTAAAGACCTCATGATTCCCTTGGGAATCGTGTATGGAAAGTGCTCTTCACGGTGCCTGAGTGGTTAGCAGACGTCTTCCCCTCCCCCCAAGGGGGACCTGGGGAGTTATCTCAGCCCTCTGAGCCTCATATTGTCCATCCATAAAATGGGGCTGCTAATTCCCTCCTCAAAGGCTCTTGTGAAAGTTAAGGAATTATTTAAGCACTGTGCCTGGTCCTTTGTGACCGGCCCGGCCTCATCTCCTTCTCTGGCTTCAGCCTCTTCTCTTATTGATTGAAATGTTCCAAGGAGGACTGTTCTGAAATACTCTGCTAGCTCCGAGGAGGACAGGCATTACGAGCCTGTGGAGGGCGGCAGGGTTGGCTGAAGATGCTCTCTGTGTCTCTCCCTGAGCCAGGGATTGGTCCATTGAGTATCTAATGTGTCTCTCAGAAACAATCCTAATTTCCCTCCCCTTATCTACCCCGCAGCTCCTGCCTGCAGTCAGGCCCCA
>RCUC01126443.1:0-51706 GCA_003697995.1 Taxidea taxus jeffersonii
GGGGGGTCCCGCGCCCCAGGGCTGAGCGCGCTTCCGGACCCCGAGGCCCGGGGCACCCGCGGCCGCCCCGTGTCCGAGTGACCTTGGCCAAACACGCCTCCCCGTGCGCGGAAGGCTCGCGCGGGGCGACGCTAACCCTGGAGCCCCCGGAGCTCAGGCGGGGGAAGCGGCCCCGGGGCGGCACGCGGGGTCACGACCTTCACCGCGCCGCAGCCCCGCGGGCCTCCGAAAACGTCCGGCTGTCCGCGGCGTCGGCCCCGGCCCTCAGGCGACCTCCGCGCCGGCCTGGAGACCCGCTCAGGCCGTGCCGGGGCCGGGGCAACTCGGCGTCCGCTTCGCCCCGCGGGCACCGTCCTGCCCCGGGGACCTCGGCCCCCGCCCCCGCCCGCCCCGCGGCGCCAACTCACCGCCCTGGACAGTGCCAGGCGCCGGGCGCCCAACAGCCGAGACACCGCCCGGACCCCCGACATATCCGTCCTCCAGAACGCGGTCCCACCAGCCCCCGCGCCTGACTGCGCCTGCGCATCTAGCCGCGCCCGGGCCGGGGAGGAGGGGACACCGCGCCTGCGCACCGCACCGCGACCCCCGGGCGGAGGTGGGGCGGGGGCATTGCGCCTGCGCACAGGAACCGCGGCCAGTGGCGCTGAGGGGGCCCGGCGCTCCCCGCCCGGGGGTAGGTTGAGGGCTGGGCGGTGTCCGGGAGGGGCCGGGGGTCCGTCCGGGGGCCTAGATCGGCGGCCCAGGGGGAGTCGGGGGCAATGGGTGTAGTTCGGGGGTGGGTCGGGGTTCGGAGCAGGCCAGGCCGCCGGGCCGTGTCGAGGGCTCCGAGGGGGGCCGGGGGTCGCGGGGGCTGGGGGTGGTTCTGGGGTAGGCCGGGCCGGGGGGCGGGCGCCCGGGTGACCCTGGGAGCCGCAGCGGTGGCGCGGGGCGGAGGCTGGGTCAGCTCCCCGGCCAGGTGTCTTCGCGGCCTCGCGGGCTCTCGCCCCGGCCCTCCGGTGTGCGCCCCGCGCTGGGCGTGACGGGACCCCGGCCCTGCCCCGAGGTCTCCGTGGGCCCGGTGGGGCGTAGGCTGGGCTCTGGCCGGGTCGCGCCATGTCGCGCGGACCCGTGTCCGGCACAGCGGTGGGACTCCGCGCGCTGCTGTTTCCCTGACTCGGCCCAGGATTTGACCGAATGGGCGCGGGCCGCGGGGCAGCGGGTTCCGCCCCGGGGTGACCTGAGCCGAGGCCGGGCTGGAGCACCGGGCCCCCGCGCGCCCGAGTTGGATTCCCTTCTGGGACGTTCCCCAGGTTACACTTGTCTTACTTAGGGTTACGTTGCTCTCGTTAGACTCGTTGCCTCCGGCCTGTGCCCGCGGGTGGACCTTGTGGACTCGGAAGTGAGGCCGAGTCTGCGCAGACCATGTTGGAGGTTTGCAGTCTTGTACTTTCAGAGAACGAATTTTGTGTTGCCACACACTCCTTAACCCAGGATTCTTTGCATGTCTTCATTGCCAGTTAAAATCTTATATTTTTAGGTGTTAAGTCTTTATTGAAAACCCTACTAAATTTTTTCAAAATTGAATCGGATTCCTTTTTTGTCATGTAAGGCTCAATCATTTCTTTCCTAATCAGCCTGTATTGTTTGTGGCGGTCCCGTGTCACCGCTGTTTTGTGGACACGGCCGACCTAGTGCAGGTACTTAGTAAATCGGTAAGTCCTTGTTAGCGTGAGACCCCGGCCCCGTGACTGGAAAGCAGAAACATCTGTCATGGTGAAAATGCCACCAAAGTCAGGAGGCAGGAGAGCCTTCCTAGCCCTGTCCCCATCCTGGCCACACAGCTCTCCTGGCCTTGTCGGTCCTCATTTCCGGAAGCAGCCAGGGTTTGCTTTCACACCTTCCTGCTTCCGTGTCCTGTGTCCAGCCACGCGGCGAAGCTCTGCGGAGCGGACATCTTCCCTCACGGTCTTGTGTTTCACTTACTCGAGACCTCTCTCTCCCCCCACTGTACCCTGATACTGTCTGAGGCCTTGTTTTTTCCTCCTTCCGTCCTGTAAGGCTCCGTGCTATGCAGCTCACGGGGGTGGACTGAGCCAAGTACGCGGTAACAGTGTGACAGACGTATTCGGTTCGTTTTGTATGGTTAATGGCTTTATTATTTACTTCAAGGTACATCTCCATGAATAACTTAAATGACCCCCCACATTGGAATATCCGACCTAATTCCAGGGCTGATGGGGGTGATGGAAGCAGATGGAATTATGCCCTCTTGGTTCCAATGCTGGGCTTGGCTGCTTTCCGTAAGTCATGGTTTTCCTCCCGTTTGCGTTTGGGGGGCGGGAACTGTGGATCCCAAAGACCTTGGGCTTTGGACCCTGACAGATGCTCGTGTACATCCTAGTGTTGTCCCATATGGTGAGTCCGAAGCAAATTACTTAATCCCCTGAGCCTCAGTGTCCCCATCCACCGAAGCCCTGTGAGGGCTAAATAAAACACGGGACCTACCGTCGTGGGCTTTTGTAACCAGACGTCCCACTCTGAAGGGGGCTCTCTCGGTTCAGTCGCCCTCATCAGGACTGACAGGGAGAAATAAAATAGGTGTAAACAAACCAGTTTGGTCCTCTGTTTGATGGTTAGGGAGTCAGTCTTAAAGCCTCTGCTCAGCCCGGCCAGCTTCTCTCTAGTCTGAACACCACTTTGCGGAGGTCACCGGTTGCCGGTCAGTTACCATCCTGCCAGCCCTTAGCGTTTACTTTCCACTTTGTGATGGTTTTCTGACGTCCAGGAATTGGTTTTATGTTTTGTCATATCCCACAGTTTTGGGTGCAACAAAGAATAAGAGAAACTGAGTAAGTGAACGGAAGAAAAGCACAAGCTGCCCTCTGTTTGCAGTGATACTTTTAAGGAGACTTTTTTTATGTGTTTGGATTTCTCAGGTCAACAGACTGACCTCAGAGGAAGTGAGGGCCAAGGACAACAGCATTTATCAACTGTTCGTTTATCTGCCTTTACTGTACGCAGTGCCGGGAGGCTGGTTTACACCCACGTTTGGCAATATAATTTCTATTTGTTTATTTACTTATTTATTGGAGGGGTGACATGTGGGGAGGGGCAGAGGGAGAGAGAGAATCTCAAGCAGACTCACCAGTGAGTATGGAGCCTGACGCAGGGCTCGATCTCACAACTCCGGGATCATGACCCGAGCGAAAGCCAAGAGCCATCCAGGTGCCCCTAGGCAATATAATTTCTAAACTGTGTAGTAAAACATTTTTGGAGAATCCTTACAAGAATGCAAAGGTTAAAGTTTCTGTGATCATGCTAGCTAAGCAACACAACCAAGAAGAAAATACAAAATATTCATTGATTTTTTTTTTTAAGATTTTATTTATTTATTTGGCAGAGAGAGATCACAAGTAGGCAGAGGCAGTCAGAGAGAGAGAGAGGGAAGCAGGCTCTCCGCCGAGCAGAGAGCCCGATGCGGGACTCGATCCCAGGACCCCGAGATCATGACCTGAGCTGAAGGCAGCGGCTTAACCCACTGAGCCACCCAGGCGCCCCTGATTTTTTTTCTCAGGGACGGAAAGCAACATTTCACAAGCCCAAGAAGTCAAGAACTTCAAAAGTAAAGGTTGTTATGAAAGGCTCTAAAAGCTAGAGTCTGGAAAACAAATAGAACATGGGAGTTGCCCAGGGCCTATCCCAGCCTCACGACTACTTAATCATTGTTAGTCCGAGTCCTGTGAAGCCTCCCAGTTCCCTCACCGTGTTCGTCACCCTGGCCACAGGCGACAGGCAGTGACGGGTAGGGAGAGTTTTGCAGGATGGCAGGCTGCTGAGCTTCTAAGTGGCACCACCCGTAGGGCTGGGTTTGGATCTGCCCCATCCCTGACCTAGGAGCAGGCTCTGAATGTCAGAATCGTAAACAGCGCTCGAGCTCAGCCTCCGTGGGAGTCGACGTTTAGTTTTTTAAGAACGTGCCAGAACGTTTTCCGGAGTGCTGGGACCATTCCGCAGCCTCGTCCGCACTGCCTGAGCTCCCTGTTGTCTTTGAATGAGGCCCGTTCTGGTTTCGGTTGCATTTCCCTGAGCGCAGCTAGTGTTGACCCTCTTTTCACGGTCCTGTTTGCTGTTGGTGCGCCTCTGCAACATGTCTGTTCGGTCTTCCGGCCGTCTTCTAATTGTACTGTGGTTTTGGGTTGAGTTCTGAGAGATTTTTATTAGATTCTAATATTTTTTTGGCTATCTAGTTTGCCAGTCTCTTTTTCCACTCTGTAACTTTTTTTCTTTTTCTCTAAATGGAGGCTTTCACAGAGCAAAGGTTTTAATTTTGATGAAGTCCAGTCTTGGTTTTTTCTTTCATGGGTCATGCTTTTCCTCCTGAGAGCATTTTGCCTAGCCCTAGACCCTGAACGTTCTGTCCCACGTTGTTTCCTGAAAGCTTAGTTTCATGTTTTACATGTAAGTCCGTGATCCATTTTGAGGTTCTTGGTTTTTGCCTTTTTTTTTCTCTCAGTATAACATATGGGACTTAGGTTTTTTTTTTCCTTTCCAGTCTGTTTGCCTTCTATTTCCTTTTCCGCTACTTGCTTTCTTGCACCGGCTGACACCTCCAGGCCTCCACTGAGAAGTTCCCGTCTGACAGGAGGAACATTCTGTCTTTACCATTAAGGGCGGTGTTAGCTGTGGGCTTTCATAGCTATTCTTTATGAAGGCACAGAAGCTCCCCTCAGTGTTATTTTATTTTTTGAGTTTTTTCCCCTGTAGGTGCTGAATTTTGTCACACGTTTTTCTGTATCCGTTGACGGGATCGTGTGATTTTTCTTTTTCAGACTATACATATGTTGACTGATTTTTGACTGTTGAACCAGTCCTACAGTTTTGGAATAATCTCCACTTTGTGGGGGCGGGGAGCTCAGGTCACGCATGATCTCATGGGTGGTGGGATCCAGCCCCATCTCTGGCTTTGAGCTCAGCTCAGCTCAGGGAGTCTGCTGGAAGATTCTCTCCCTCTGCCCCTCCCCTGCTCGCATGCACTTGGTCTCGCTCTCTCTAATATAAATAAATAAATCTTTAAAAACTAATCTCCACTTGGTAATGTCATATAATTCCTACTACGTGTTGTAGAATTACCTGTGCCGGTCTCCTGCCCAAGATTAGGTCTGCTCACGGGGGGTTATTACTGCAGCCCTTCCGCAGGGTTCTCTATTCTCCACACCTATTTCGGCATCACGTTTTCTACGGCAGTTACTGTATTTTTCAGTTCAAAACCTTCATTTGCTTGTTTTTGTATCTCTTTCTGTGCCTAGGCTTTGTATTATCTTGTCTGCTTTTCACTCTTTGTCAGGTACCTGAGCTCAGTTGGTTGGGCCACTGCCTTTGGCTCGGGTCATGATTCTGGAGTCCGGGGATCGAGTCCTGAGTCTACCTGCGTGCTCAGAGGGGAGTCTGCTTCTTCCTCTGACCACCCCCCCCACTCTCTCTCTCTCATTCTCTCTCTCAAATAATAAAATCTTTAAAAAAAAAAAAACCTCTTTGTCAGGTAACCCTAACATCTCTGTTCCCTCACTATTGGCATCTACTGATTATCTTTTTAAATTCAGTTTGAGATCTTTCTAATTCATGGTACGATGAGGGATCTTCCACTGAAATCTCTGTGTTGGGTATTATGTTATGAGACTGACCTTTATTGGGACATTCTGTGACTAGCTTTGTGGCTGGGGCTCTGGCAGGGGAAGGTGGTGCTGCTGCCTCACTCCCAGGTGGGGATGGAAGCCCAGGCTCCCCAATCAGCCTCTGGTCCCCAGACACCAAGAGGAAGGGTCCCCTCACCGCCTCTGGGCAGGAGTGGGGGTGCAGCTCCCCCAGGTTTCCACTGATGCTCCCTCGCTAGGAGAGGTAGGAGGCTCTGGCTTCTGCCCCCCACTTGGCCGCCTCTGACACCACTCCCAGGGAACAGGAGGGGCTGCCATCGGCCTTTGCCCACTGGCTGGGGATGGGGCCACAGTGGCTGTGCTGTTCCTGAACGGTGTAGTTACTGTTGAAGTTTCCTGTCTTGCTAGGCCACCCTACTAGCCCCTTGGCCAGAGAGAGCAGACCTGTGCTGCGGCTTTTTGAAAGAAAGTCTTCACCATCGGCATTTCAGCTTCAGGCCGGGGAAGTATGAGGCAAACTGAAACCCCAGGAGATTCCCCACCATGGCGTTCCTGAGGTCTCAGGCTCCCTTGCCGCTCTGCCCGAGGTTCTCCCCTTTTTAGAGCCCCCTTGTGTTTGTCCTACTTACGATGCAGGGTTTGCAGGGCGGGAGGAATAGGAAAGAGTATTTCCGTTCCCCCAAAAGCAGGAGCCCCCTCTCTTTTCTGCCTTTGCAAACCGGGGCTGTGCACAGTTGTGTCTGCCCAGAGTCATAAGGCAGCGTTCTCCAGGATCAGACCCAGACTTCTGCTTCCACACTTTCCTCTGCATACCCCCGTGGTAATCTCCCGTGTCTGTCCCACCTCTTCCTGGAGGCCTTCCTGATTCCATGGACTTCCGTAAACACAGCCTGGGCTGTGTGGTCTGCCGTGCAGTTCTGTGTGTCCTGTGCCGGTCGCCACTTGTTCCGCGTGTCAGGGTGGCACCTCCGTTAGATCATCCCTGGGTTAGGGTGGGAGTGGCCTCCTCTGCCCCTGCTGCCCCCTGCCCCCACCTCTGATTGTCCACGTCTTCCCAGAGCCGATGAGGACTTCTGCTGTTCAGCACCTGCTCACTTCCAGAATGTGCCCCCGCTCCTCCTCGCTGGAAGCCCCACACTGAGTCCAGGAAGCAGTCTGCTCGGGACACGTGATGCCCACTCCTGTCCCTGTTCCTTCTGCCTAGAGGGACCTTTCCTACCAGCTGCTGCTCGTTTTGCCAGACTGGTTCCCGTTCACCTCTCTTGTGAGCCCCACCCCGACCGCACCCCAGACCGAATTCGTCCTCCTTTCCCCCCTTCTCACAGACCTGTCAGTGCTTAGCGAGTGATACTGTAACTGCTGCCCGAGTGGTCATTTCCCCTGCCTGTGCGCTTCAGTGAGGGGAGGAGACGGAGATGTGTGCTTGCGGGTCCGTTACCGGCAGGACTAGACGCTGTTTTCCGTTGAGGAAGGGATGCGTTTGCTCTTAGACTTACAGAGTTGGGGCAGTAGCAGCACTTAAGTTGAAATGACTTTTAGCCACACGCAGATGGGCCTCGGAGGGTGGCTCCCAAGGGACACGGGTGGGGGAGCCCGAATGGCTAGGACACCACCTTGAGCGTTGGGGAGGGAAAAGGAGCCTCCCCGGCACTGGATTTCTCCATGTAGCAGAGGACAGAGGCCCAGCTGCTCCTCAGTCCGTCCCACGTTTCTGAGAGTCGAGTGTCCCTGGTTTGGGGAACGGGAGCCTGACCATGTCTGGAGCTTGAACATCTTCGTCCCCTGACTCTTATGTGCCCTTGTCAGACTGGAAGCAGGATGAGCAGGCAAGTCTGCATGCACTTTGCAATCACTCGGTTCTGTAATCACCAGCCGACCTTCCAGGAAGCACAGCAGGGTGGCCCTTTAGACCTTGGCACAAAGGCGTGGGGCCCTGTGGCCAGAGCAGGCGTTGTGGTGAGTTTGAGAGCAAAAGAAAGCAGTGGTAGATTTTTTTCAGCCATAGAGGATGAGGAGGCTGGGAGGGAAATGTCAGCAGCCCTGTTGTCCTTTGGGAGCCCTTGTCTGATTGTAAGCGAAGGATTTTGATTAATGTATGGCTCCTACAAAATGTTACCCGTACCTTTCAGGGCTTAAGATTTTATTGAAATGCTGTTCTTAGCGGCTTTGTATTTTTTCAAAATCAAGATTACAAAACCTCACCTCTGACTTTTCATTAAGTGTGTTTTTCTCCCCCAATTTATTCCTGACAGGTTGGATCTGGTCCAGGGAGTCCCAGAAAGAAATAGAAAAAGAGAGAGCCGCGTACCGCCAGAGAACAGCCGCTTTCCAGCGGGATCTCGAAGCCAAGTACCACGCCGTGATCTCAGAAAACCGGCGTGCCGTGGCTCACTTGTCTTTGGAACTTGAGAAGGAGCAAAACAGAACGACTAGTTACCGAGAAGCCCTTATCTCTCAGGGGCGCAAGTTGGTAGAAGAAAGGAAGCTTCTGGAACAGGAGCGGGCTCAGGTCATGCAAGAAAAGAGACAGTTGCAGCCTTTGAGAAGTGCGTATCTGAGCTTCCTGGAGAAGGAGGACGACTGGCAAAGGCGGGCCAGGCTTGTGCTGAAGGAGTTCGAGGACGCTCTGACGGAAAGACAGAACATCTACTGCAGCCTGGTCCTCCCCCGCCGCAGGCGGCTGGAAATCGAGAAGAACCTACTGGTCCGGGCATCCACGGACCCGGTTGCGGCCGAGCTGCAGATGGCGGCCGGCCTGACCGACGTATTTCAGCACGACACGTACTGCGGCGGCATCTGGAACACCAACCGGCGCCAGAACGGCAGGCTCATGTGGCTGTACCTCAGGTACTGGGAGCTGGCCGTTGAGCTGAGGAAGTGTCGGCGGGTTGAGGCAGCCATCCTGGAGGGCTAGGCCCGAGCCCCGCACGCCTCCGCTCCTCCTGCCGCCCGCTCTGCCCGGCCTCCTCCTGGGCCCTCAGCTACTGCGGATGCAGTTCTCGGGAGGACTTCTTCGAAGCTGTGCTACTTTATGCGGCTGAACAGCATGACGTACCCTCCTGTCTTTGCAGTAGGATAAGGCTGTTTCTGAGAAAGCCCAGCACAGTACCGATCCTCACTGTAAGTAGTTTTCGCTCTGTTTTTATCACTCCCTAAATAAATGCTGCTTTCTCCTCCAGTGACTTCTCTCTCTCCTAGAACTATAAATAGAAGTTGTCAGGTGACGGCTGGAACTGCCTACGAACGGCAGAAAATAGTAACATTATCAAGGTTTCCCGCTCCCACCCAAGGGAAAGAAAGTGCTTCTTGGATGCGGGCGGTGCCCGGGACGTGTTTGGCATTTGGCTTGTGTCTGTATGTAGTCAACATGCATTATTTATCAGCAATGATATGTAATAAAAAATTCTTGAATTTAAAAGCAACAGTGCCACCTGTGTGTGCAATTTACTTTACTCTTTATAAGATGTTTTGTTTTTTTTTTCAAGATTTTTTTTTAATTTAATTTAATTTAATTTAATTTAGTTATTTGACAGACCGAGATCACAAGCAGGCAGAGAGAGGAGGAAGCGGGGAGCCCGATGTGGGGCTCGATCCCAGGACCCCAGGATCATGACCTGAGCCAAAGGCAGAGGCTTTAACCTACTGAGCCACCCAGGCGCCCCTCTTTATAAGATGTTTTTACATAGATTATCTCCATTTTAGCCCAAACTGATCAAAGGTAGACACTTGCCCATTTTTCACAAAGCTGAGGTGAATCAGCCGCTCACATATCACACCTGCAGGCCCAGTGGGGAGAATGTGCAGCAAAATCAGCAGAGAACGGGACACCTGGGTGGCTCTGACTTTGGTTCAGTGCATGATCTCAGGGTCTGGGGATCGAGCCCCCTGGGGAGCTCTGCTCTCAGCAGAAAGTCTTGTTCCTCTGCCTCTGATCCTGCCCCTGTTAAGGCTCGCTCGCTCGCTCGCTCGCTCTCTCAAATAAATCAGTAAAATCTTCAAAGAGAAAATCAGAGGGAAAGTCACGCGGGGCCGAGTGAGGAGCCTGTGCAGCTTCCAGAATCCTCTCCCAGGGGGTCGTGGGACTGGAGTGCTCCCTCCCGCTGCCCTCACCCCCAGCAAGGAGTGTGAACTATCCCCACTCTGGGACCCCCAGAGACAGCCCGGGGCTGGTGTGCACGGCTGGCCACGTGGGTATCCTCTGCAGACTCCAGAAGGAAAGCCGGTGTCCCCTCAAACTGCACATGTAGACACAGTGGGCTACCCTTACTGGTCCATGGCGGGGGGATCCTCCCCGAATCCAGGTTCCCCATGCCACCCAGGGACCAGCCTTGCAGCAGGCTTGCAGAAGGCCCACGGCCTCTGCGTGTGGGTGAGACAGCAGGCCTGCAGTCAGGAGAGGCTGGGCAGTGCGCGGCCCCAGAGCTCCCGGTCACTCAGCTGCTTGGGACCAGGTGGCCCAGCAGCAGTTGCATGGAGGCCCGCCTGCTTCAGAACCCTGTTTCCATCCGCGCTGCCTGCCTGTCTGTGGCAGGGAGACGAACTTAGAAATACTAAGCCGACAAAAAGCTTCCCGTCTAACTGTAGGGGAATGTTGTTAGAGCCGGGTTTGGTCTGCGGCCCAAAATGCTGAGGACTTCGGCTAGGGCATCCACGTGGTTTAGGCGCACGCGTGGTTTTTAATCTTCAGAGCAATTTCAGATACGAGGAAGCAGCTCAATGACCGTGAGGTCCCCCGTGGGGCTGGGGTCCGCGCCCCAGGATCGGCTCTTAGCTGCCGTGCTCTGCACAAGACAGTGTCACGCTTTTCTCCTCCAACGGCTCCTCGGGTCACCTTTCTGCTCTACTGTCCCCAGTTGATCCAAATCAAACTCACTCACTCAGGTCAATCTGAACCGACAAGTTTGTGGTTGTTTGTACCGTGTAGAGCGGTGTCCGCCCGGTCTCTGGTACTCCACGGACTCTCCAGGGACCCTTGGATGAACCACCTAATGCTTTGCCCTTGGTTTTGTCTGTAAAAGGAGGGGCATTTGGGGGCCCCTGGGTGGCACAGTGGGTTGAGCAGCCAACTCTTGGTTTTGGCTCCGGTCCTGAGCTCAGGGTCGTGGGACTGAGCCCCGTGTTACGGATTCTCTCTCTCTCCCTCTCTGCCCCCTCTCCCTCGTGCTCTGTGTCTCTCTCTCTTTCTCTGAAAAATAAATAAGTAAATATTTTTAAAAAATGAGGAAAAGGGGCACCGGGGTGACTCAGTAGTTGGGTATTTGCTATCAGCTCAGGTCAGGATCCCAGGGTCCTGGGATCGAGCCCCATGTCGGGCTCCCTGCTCAGCGGGAAGCCTGCTTCTCCCTCTCCCACTCCCCCTGCTTCTGTTCCCTCTCTTGCTGTGTCTCTCTGTCAAATAAATAAATAAAATTTTTAAAAAAGAGGAACATTTAGCCAGTCATTGAGTCAGTTAATTTCAAGGTGAATTATTATTTCTCACCCTATTTTCTAATGTCCAGCAGGCTGTGAGTCTAGCCTTCAGTAGCGTGGGGGCTATGTTCCGAGAATTCAAGTCCGTGTAGACACTTGTTCGATACTGCAGAATCGGAAACTTCTGCAGGAAATTATGGTGGGCTACGTTTGCCTTTGTGCAGCACCTCTGCCTTCTACGAGCAAGTTTAATTGAGGGTTAATTTGATGCCATCCATCTTTTTAACATTGATTTTGTTAGGTTGGAAATGTGATGACTTCACAGATGCCGTCGTCTTCATCTTCATCTTCACCGAGTCATTCTTGATGACTTCACAGAGGAGGTCTGGACTAAGGGACACGACGGCCGAGCATTAGTGAACTAAAAGCGTTTAACTTGAGAAGAAGAATAGGGTCTGTTCGATGTGTGTGCAGGGTTTGTGGAGACTTGGGAGTCAAACGCCGCTGTCCAGGCTGCTTTCTGGCTGGTCTCAGTAACCAAAACCTGGAGCCCGCAAGGCAGGGAGGATGCTCCAGGGTAGAAGGGGCCGGGGCTGAGGTGAGGCCTCTCTTGAGGGAGCCTGTCTGCGCCGGAGGCAAGAGAAGGGGGCATTTCATGGCCTGTGGACCATGTGATCCGGAGACCCGGTGGGTGGGGTGGTAGTGACTGGCACAGGAAGCGCTTTGGGGGGTTCAGCCGCTGCTGTCTAACCGTGCTTCCTGTGAAAGCACCTGTTTCAGGGAGTTTTACTTAGGACTAAGGTTGGAAGACACAGGGATTGACCTGGATGTTCCAAAAATACAACAAGAAGCCATCAGTGATTCTGTAAACTAATCCCACTCAGTTTGTTTGTTAAATATGCTTTTTCCCCTTGTAAAGGTTCACAGAGACAGAGAGTTCTCGTATGTATTTCTTGTGTGTGTGTCTCTAATGCATGCGTGGACTGACAGATGGAGTGTTTGATTTAATGGTGACAAAGTAATCCTACGAACATCGCGCCAATGACTGTGTTATGACAGGGAAGAGACCTGACCAAAGAACCTGCGTGTTTTTGAAAAGGGAAGTTTCGGACGCCTGCGGGGCTCAGTCGGTGAAGCGCCTGCCTTCGGCCCAGGTCATGGTCCCAGGGTCCCGGAATCGAGCCCCGGGGAGCTGCTTCTCTCTCTCCCTCCGCCTGCTGCTCCCCTTGCCTGCATGCTCTCTCTCTCTGACAAATAAATAAAATCTTAAAAAAAAAAGAAAGAAGTTGCATCTAACTAAACTATGTAAGAGTATTTCTTTTTTTTCTTTTTTAAGATTTTATTTATTTACTTGACAGGCAGAGATCACAAGTAGACAGAGGCAGGCAGAGAGAGAGGAAGGGAAGCAGCCTCCCCGCTGAGCAGAGAGCCCGGGGCTCGATCCCGGAATCCTGGGATCATGACCTGAGCCGAAGGCAGAGGCTTAACCGGTTACACTGAGCCCCCCAGGCACCCCTGTAAGAGTATTTCTGTGTGGGATGGTTCAAAGTCCGATTGCAGAGCACTTTGCCCCATGACCTCTCTGAGGAGACGGCTTTGTCCTGGCTTCCACCGTCTGGGCCTCGCTCTCTGGAAGCCAGTCCGCCCTCAGCACGGGGGGAAGGGGGAAGGCTCGCGTGCTCGCTCGGTCGCCGGTGGCGGGACGCAGGGGATGCGCCAGCGCTGGGGCCTCCCGAGCCCTGCAGAGACGGCACTGGACGGTGGGGGCCGGAGAGACGCCCGGGCCTCCTGGGGGCAGCCAGGCCGTGCGGTCGGACCTGCCCGGCCCCGGTCTTCCGCCGGCGACAGGAACGGCTGCGTTTCTCTCTGCAGCAGGACTCGGGCCGTGAGCGACCGAGAGCGACTCAAGCTCCCTGGGACAGCTTCGAGCGGGGTTTATTCAAGACACGTCGTAGGGCCTCGAGGGCAGGAGTGAAGACGGCAGCCGGGTCCTCAGGGAGGGACCAGAAATGGCCGGCATCGGTCGGGAGCCTCGGAGCTGTGGTCTCTCGGCCTCGCGTCTGCGCGTCTGCCTCGCTCTTTCTCCTCCCGGTCCTGCGGGCTCCCACGCGTGGCGGTTCGGGACGGCCGTGGCGCTGGGATGGAGGCGGTGCCGGGAAGTCAGGCGCGAGGCTTTTGTGGACCTCGCGGGAAATCTCGGGAAGAGACAAGGAGGCTTGGTGGCGGCCTCTGCGGCAGCCCGGGAGGGACCCGGCTCCTGCAGACCCGCTGCCGAGTCAGGGTCTGGGCGGGTGCCGACAGCCTGCGGGGACGCCCTGGGCCCGGGCCCCCCACATCCCGCCACGGCCCCGCGGCGCCCGCGGCTCCTGGAGGCGTGAGCCGTGTGCGAGGTGGACCTGAGGGTGAGGCGGTGCGCGTCCACCGTGTCCCTGGGTCTGGCGTCCCGGCGCGGACACTGGCTCCTCGTGGGGGGGCTGCGGTCGGCAGGGGGGTGAGTGCCAGGCTGCCCGGAGCCAGGGGCCCAGAAGGTCATGGAGGGATGGACGGGGTGTTGGAAGCGTTTCTCACGGGGGTGGGGGCAGAGGCTGCGGCCCCTGCCGAGGTGCTGAGGAGCCTGGAAGAGGCTCTCGCGGGGGATGCCGCGGCGGATGGGACTCGGGCCTGGCAGCGCAGGGGGGGAGGGTCACGTGGTGGGCATCAAGACCCAGGAGAAGGCTCGCTCCTCCACCCAGAGGGAGCTGCCGCAGTGGCCAAGGATAGAGAGTGGGATCCTGCGGGTGAGTGGTGACAGCTCATCAGGGGGTAGCTCGGGCCACATGAGGAGAAGGAAAAGGACAGCACCTGTGGTGGAAGGGCCACAGGCTCATGTCCCCGCACAGAGGGTCCCCTGAGTCTGTGGGTCTCTCCTAGTCTGAGGCGTAGAGCTAGAAAGAACCATCTGGAATGAAAGCAGAGTGGGAGGCCCCTGAATCTGTACTCCCTCTTTGCAAGACGGGGACCAGGATGGACTTCCTGGAGGAAGTGCCACGATGAATCCACCACAGAGGACTTGGGGGAGGCAAAGACACTGTTCTTGCTGTCCCGGAAGGTGGTTTCCCAGTGCGCCTCATGGTCCTCACCCCGCCCCTGTTCAGTTCAGCTTTCTGGCCCCCATGAAGTCCAGGTGCGTTTGGGCATGGCTAGGCCCTAAGCTTCGCCAGGAGGAGCTGCCCAGCTGCGCCATGGTACCTACCCTCCCACCCTCTCTCTGCCTAGGTGGTGCGTTTTCCTGTCCCTACAGTTTGCCTTTGGGTTGGATCCATGCCTTCGCCTGGGGCCTGGCAGATACCTGGGATGGACGCCTGGCATGGTCAGAGCCTCTGAATCCCAGGCTTCCCAGGTGCGGCGAAAACCCATCGTGGCCGGAAACGGTACTTCCAGGGTTGGGGCCCAGCAGGTCCATGGGAACAAGTAAATGACGGGCACCAGGATGGCACGGGAGGCTGGTTCTGCTGGGGCTGCTCCACAAGCTTCAGAACTGCTTCACACGGGCCTCCCCTGCCTCATTTCACTGACCTTCCTCGGCGGCGGTTCCTCAGGTGCCCCGGGGGCAGGGGCCGTCGGGAACATTCACCACCAGCGGGCACCGGCGTGCCCACCTCCCACCCCAGTCCCTGCGGCATCCCCAGGCCCTTTGCCATAGCTGCCCAGCTCAGTCACGCACATGTTGGGGGCCCACTCTGCTGGGCACAGACATGAACGGTTGAAATGACTCCACTCTTTAGAGTTAGATCCAAATCATCGCAAAACTTGCCCTGTGCCCACTCTACTCTCTTTTCAGAGCTTCTTGCAGTAGCAAACTCCATGTGCCTGTAATAGGGCTCAGGGACTTTGCCAGCAGGACAGCAGAGGGCAAGAGAGTGGTCCGAGCGGTGGCCCAGAAAGCAGATCTGAGGGGCACGGAGACGGAGAAGTCATCTCTTTCCCCCTGTCCACTTTCTGGGCATCCTCCTTTCCTGAAAGATGCAGGAGGAACATTACTGCCTTCAGTAAGGCAAGTAGACTCCTGAGACAGCTGTCACTCTGGGAGCCTATACCTTAGGCAACCCCACTTGGTTGTGGGGAAAAAGGCATGGGACATACCTGTCAGGGGCAGCATGGGATTATCTAGATGCGGACTTACCTGGAGCAGGGCCCAGAGCTGGACAGAGGGCAGGGCCTGCTCACACAGGATTCAAACCCACGTCAAGAACTCGGGGGTTTTAGTGTGAGAAGGTTGGGCCCCTCAAGCACTAGCCTCTGTCTTGAGAAAATGTTTCACTTTCATACTCTTAGGTACTTTAAAAAATCCTGAACTGCATTGAAATGAAAGCCACATGTGAAGAAGGCACACTACTGTTTTATTGGTATCTAATCATCCTAACACTGGGCCCTTTGCAGGAATCAGAACCAGGTAAAAACCAAGTCCAAGTGTTGTCAGTAAACCCTTACACACCTGGACTCAGCCGCACAGAGGAGTTCCCTTCGGCCTAAGCAGAGGGTCTTCTGGGGTCAGGGTCCAAAGGGAGGCAGGAAACAGGGGTAGGGAATGTGTCATCATGGGTGGGGCTTTCTTGCAGGGACAGAGGCCCTCCGGGAAGCCTTCTGTGTCCTTGGGCTCAAGCACTTAACAACGGTCTCCATGTTGCATGCCCAGCAGAAGTCTGTGAGTACATGAGCCCGAGTTAGCATGGCAGACAACACGGACGCGGCTCGGGGAGTGCTGAGTTCTGTGACAGTTCTCACGTTCTTTCGGCCCTGGCCAGACATTTGGCCTCCCCTTCCTCTCTCCTGTGTGGTCCAGAACCGACCCCTGGTCTGTCGCTGACGTGGCCTCGTCCACTCTTCTGGAGCCAGGGCGCCCGCCCATGTAGCGCCTAGCTGATGCCACGTGCGAGTGTCCCCAAGAGACGCCTCAGCTGGAGGTGGCCAGGGGCGAGGATGCCCAAGCCTGCTGACTCAGGACGCCCAGGCTCCCGTCTGGCCGAACCACACACCCCGCCTGGTCTGCTCGAGGGCCTACTACATTTGCTCCAGGGCTCTGGAGAAGTTTTCTAGAGCAGCTTTGAAAGCTCGCAGCAAGAAAGCTCCAAGTTCATTGCTTGTCTCTTGGATGTCTGGGTCGAAACTTCCGAAGAGGGGCGTGCAGACCTGGACATCACCCCGGCCGGCCCGAAGCAGCACCGCACGGAGATCCTCAGCGATCACATCATACTTCTGCTGGTCGAACTTGGACATGGCCAGCTCGTCCTGGGGGTAGGCCGTGCCCTCGGGGTAGCAGTCCTTGGGCACTGGGAACTCGACAGTCCGGAGCCTGCCCAGCTCGCAGAGAGCCATGAAGAGGCGCCTCAGGGCGCGGGCCGACAGCGGGTTCCCCAGGAAGCGGAGCTCACGGAGCTCGTGGCAAGGACTCAGGGCCAAGGTCAGCATGCTCACGTGCCTGTCTTCGATGCCGCACTCCTCCATGGTAAGCACCCTCAGCGTCCGGGCTGCCCGGCTTAGCAGCCTGGAGAAGGTAGAAGGGAACAGGCTGAACAGGTTGTGGCCACTGAGGTCCAGCACCTCCAGGCGTGTGGCGTGGGGACAGTCTGCCAAGAAGGCCATGTCTGTGTGGTTCAGGGAGCAGTTGGCCAGGTCCAGGATCCTCAGCGGTGTCCGTAGGGGGCTAGGGCAGGGCAGAAAACAGCACCGGTGAGGGGCGGTCCCGGCGAGGACCTCTGGGAGGAATTGAGATGAATTCTCTCTCAAGGGTCAGCCGACTGCTGCCCCAAGGCCAAATCCATGGCTGCCTGGTCTGACTCAGCCTGACAGTAAAATGGTTTTTACATCTTTAAACGGTAGAACAATCAAAAGAAGGATGATACTCTGTGATGTGTGGAAATAACACGAAATTCCATTTTCAGTGTCCGTAAGTAAAGTGCCGGTGAGAACTAGGCTCACTCATTTGTCTGTGGCCGCTTCGGGGCTGTGACGTCCGAGCTGAGTCGGCCCTCCCTGATCACCCAGCCCTCTCCAGACCCCTGGCGCTGCTGGCGGTCCCACCCCTGCGTGGGGTCCTCCCCTCATGCGGGCGGCCCCGCTGACTGGCTCCGCACCAGCATGGCCCAGAGAAGCAGGACAGGCCCGTCTCAAGAGCAGGCTGGGGCTTCTACCCTGGGATCTCTGGTTCTCGGCTCAGCTGCGGGAACGCCCAGCATCCACGGTGCAGAGGCTGCCGGCCAACAACCACACGCTGAACTTGGAAGCTGATTGCCTCCCCCTCCCAGCCCACCCAGCCTTCAGGGAGACCCAAGCAGCAGGGAGACCGCCAGCAGACCCAAGCTGAGCCAGTTCTCATCAGAGCTTGTCACTGCACGCCCAGTGTTCGGATGATCTGCCACAAGAACACAATGTAGTCACTCCCGCGTCATCTGTCTCACTAATTAGCAATGTTCCCATCTGCTCACCAACAGAAAACAGCCCTCCTCGAGCTCCCCACCAGGCTACACACAGCCCCGCTGTCTGGGGCCTCCCGCTGCCCTGGGCCCTCCCGGGGTGAAGGCAGAGGGGACCGGGGACCCCATGGCCTTGTAGGCAGCCGGGTCCCACCCGATGATCCCTCATGCGTCTTCGGCCTGGCCCCTGGGGGGCCCCCTGTCCGCAGACCTGCGCCACGAGGCTGGGAGCCGGGCCCCCACCGCCCCGGCCCGGCCCCCTGGGCCGTCGCGTGACTTACCCGAGCAGTTGCGGGATCTTCCCGGTCAGCGTGGAGAAGGCCACGCTCAGCTCCGTGAGCTGGCTCATCCGGCTGAGCTCCCAGGCGATGGAGAAGAGGAGGGGGTCCTCGCCATCAGGGCTGCCCGTGCCGGCGGGGGGCGCATCGAAGGCCCTGGCCGGCAGGGTGAGCGAGGCCAGCTGGGGGAAGCGCACCTCGGCCAGCAGCTCCCGCACGTGGCCGGCGTGCAGCCGCACGTTGTGCACCACCTCCAGCCGGCGCAGCTCCCCCGGCCCAGCCAGACGCAGCACCTGCGAGAGCTGGCTGGGGCCCAGGCTGTCTGCCCGGAAGGACAGGCAGCACACGCGCAGCGGGGCAGGGCCCGCTGGCCCCAGGGCCCGCACCACCACCTCGAAGTTTGCATCGGTGACGAAGAGATCGGCGACAACCTGGATGGGGTGCCGGGCTGCGAGGGGCTCTGCCTGCAGCTGGCAGCACGTCCTGGCCAGCAGCTCGGTGCGGCCCCACCTGCCCAGCGCCCTCCCACACGGGCACTGCTGCACCTGCACGTCTCGGACGCCTGTGAGGTCAGCCACGCGCAGCCGCCGGGGACCCCCAGCCCGGAGCACGTGGTCTGCAAGGCCCTGCACACAGGCCTCCAGGCAGGCCCTGCAGGTGCGGTCCCGCAGGTCCTCCGGGGCTTCTGAGCCCGGTCGGAGCAGCGCACTCAGCCGGAACTCCTCCAGGGGCCAGTGCTCCAGCAGGACTCGGATCAGCGCCGCCTGCTCCAGCAAGTAGCTGGCTTTGAAGAGGAGAGGATAGAGGTTGTGGGCCACACCGTCCAGGCTCTGCTGGGCCACCTGGGGGTGAGACACCAGGGCCTTGGCAGAAATGAAGCGGAGCGATCTCATTGTGCCGGCCCGTGGGGGCCCAGAAGCAAGGCTGAGCTCTCCCCTTGTGATTCTCCTGAAGATGTATGCCCTTCCTGTTTATTTTTAGCTGCAGCTGCTGTGAGCAGTTTGCCTTTGGGCAGAAGGTAGTGAGCAGGCCCTCTGGTCACCTGACGGCTATTTTGGTCGTGGGTGCTTGTTGGGTTCTGGCTGTGGAGGCGTGGACAGTGGCCAGCCTGTCCTTGAGCTTAACTGCTGAAAACAGAGCTGTCTGAGGGCAGGGCTCAGGGCCACCAGGCCCCTGACAAGTGCCTCTCCTGCCCACTGCAGGGACGGCCTGTGGTTAGGACCTGCCGTGGGCTGCACAGGCCTGAGCTTGGACCTGGGAGACCCCAGAGGAAGGCCCCCCTGACCAGGGCCACGTCACCTCAAAGTCACAGGAGTCAGGCTCCCCGGGTGAGCCCTGCCGGTGACGTCCCCAGATAGGACAGAACCGAGTAAGAGAAATGCGACCATGTCTTAGAAAGACACATCTCATTTATTTATGTTCCTAAAGTTTGGAACAAGTCAGCACCGGAGCAAAGAAACAAAGAACCTGGCCTACAGCAGCTGGAAATCGCCAAGTCACTGTGGTGTGGATCCGGCCTGTGCACCTGGCTGCCACCTGGGGGACGGGGTTCGTGGGAAGACCTCCCAGCAGGAACCTCACTCAGGGTCTGGCATCTACCGAGGCTTTCCCTGCATATCACTATTCTGTGCCTCCCTTTGGCGAGGGGTGGCCCTCTCGGGGCACTGTCCACACCCCAGACCTCAGGCCCAGCAGCTGTGCCCTTGCCCCAACCGGGGTCCCGGGCCCACAGGTGGTGACCGGTTCGCACTATCTACACAGGCCTTTAAAAACAAAAGAAACCCGAGATTCCAAGCCCCCTCAGAGGCACCCCTGCACCTGGGTCATACCACAGTGGGTGCTGCTCTGGGGGACTACTGCCCATGGGCCTGCGTTGCCTGGAAGGACAGTGAGACGTATTCCCAGAGGGCGTGCCCTGCTCTGAAACACCCCAAGTCTGCTTAGATGCCCCCACGGGAGCCAGGGTTCCACGGGCTCCCACCCCAGTCTCGCTGCAGCCTTCAGAGCACGGGGGAAGTTCAGGGTGTGGAGGCCGGAGCCGCCCAGGCCTCTGGGCCCCTGGGCTGGGGTGGAGGAGCTGTGTAGATGGATGGAGGAAGGCAGGTGGGGCCCGTGGCGCGCTGTGTGGCTGGCGGCTGGAGTGAGGGGTGCGTCAGGAGCCCCCAGCTGGAGTGCCTCCTTTCCAGACCTCGGGCACAGGTCTGGGTGGAGGCTCCCGTGGTCCCTGTGCTGGGGATTCTCCTGGAGGGGCTGAGCCTCTTCCCAACACGTCAGAGCTGTGAAAGGAAGGAGGTTGTTACTCACGGCCGCTCGATGCCCTGGGCGTGCACAGCACAGGGTCCTCGTCTTGGAGGCACTGTGAAGGCCTTGCTCCCTGCAAGGTGCTCTCGGACTCATGGACATGCAGGTTTGCAAGAAGCACTTGGGGCCAGCGCAGACAAGGTCAGGGCAGCAGAGACCAGAGTGTTCTCCGCAAGGCTGGCTGCTCTCAAGGCGGGTCTGCTCCCAGCTCTAGGCCCAGAAGAGCCTGCTGGGTGGCCATCTTGTCTGGCATCACAATGCTTCTGGAGGTAAAAAACGTTCTGGCCTTGAAATGGTCGGTTCCGTGTTTGCTGTTCTGATCCTAGAACACAAGTGTGTGCGTGCACCTCCCAGCAACTCTGGTGGGGTCCCGGGGCGTGGGCTATGAGTCCGTGTCGGGGAGGTCCCTGTTCTCAGGACAGGTGAAGTTGGTCCCCAATGGCTCCTGTGGCCAGGCCTCTGGGGAGTGACCGCACCACGGGCCAAGGGCCCCCTCGTGTTGCAGGAAAACCCAAGCTCTCAGAAATCACTCCACACCACTCTCCTGGGTGTGCAGTTTCCGGGGGGTTTAGGCAGCAAGATCCCGGGGAGATTGATCTGGGTACTGGAGAACAGGGGACAGGCTTGTTGGCCAGGGTGCCCCTCCTGGGGGGCTGTTCACGCCCAGCCACGTGACTGTCCGTGGGAGCATCTGCAACAGGGTGGAGACGTGGCCAGGTAGTCTAGCTGCTGGTGGCATGCTTGCCCAGCACTTTAGGGTAGCAGTGGACGTGAGAACCCTCCTGTTATTTCAGGGGGGCGGGGACGGCCTGCCAGGCAGACCACAGTCCAGAAGCCTTTGTTCTGACAGAAGGAGAGGAGATCACTGATGAAAGACCATGCTACTGGTCATCGTCAGTGATGGACTAAAGACCTGCCCCACGCTGGATGCTTAGCCCTTCCCTCTGATGCAGCCCAGAAGATGGACTGGAGTGTCTGCCCAGGACCGGGGGGGTGGGGGTGCCTCCCCACAACCAGGACCGTGTTTGCCAATGTGGATAAGGGTGTGACCTGAGGCTGGGTGAAGGTCAGCGGAGGCCATCTCTGCGAAAGAGACTGGTGGCTTCCTCCTCAGTGGCCCCTTTCCCTGGTCACCCCATCCCTCTGCTGGGCGTGATGTGTCTGTGTGCACGTGCAAGGCTGTGTCTGGGCTCTCCCCTGCTGACTGTGGACAGAGAACGGCCGGTGTTCAGGTAGGAAGACCCACCAGGATCCTTGAGCGGGTCCTGAGCCTCTCTTGGGGTGGGGAGGGTCTCAGGAGAGGGGACTCACCATCGTGGTGTGCTGGCTGAGCATGGGCACCTGTGTGCCCCTCCTGGGGCCCTCCTCAGAGAACAGCTCTGGGAGCCCAAGGCTACTGTCCCCCGATGACGTGCCCTCGGTCACTGCAAAGAGGGACTGGGTCAGGGCTGGCCGCCCCCCCATCTCCGTGCTCAGCACTCAAGGCCCCCTGAAGCATGTAAGCGGAGAACAAGGCGTGTCCTGCGCATGCAGACTTATCGCAGGATGACTGTGAGGCTGGGTCTGCACAGGCAGGACGACGCTGCTGGGGGCCAGACACCCTCAGGAGCAAGTGTCTCCAGACCCAGCTCTCTCCTCCAGCGGGAAGCCTCGGGCTCACACCAGGCAACTCCAAGGGGAAACAGAAAACAGGGCCAACGAAAGGCTGCGTGGCTTAAACACAGAGCGGGAAGAGGGGGGGACGAGGTCTCCACCCCAAAGGGCTGTGGGGGGGCCTGTTCGCGTCCCCGTAGTCGAAGCTGTACATCGCCACATGATCTGTGCGCATGCAGCCCGTGACCCTGCGGCGTGGGCACGACCTCCCGGCGGCCGCGGGGGCTTTGCCGCAAGCTTCTGCGCGGGGATCCCGATGCTGGGGTCACCGTGCAGTTTCTGCGCAGGGCTGAGCCCAGCTAGCAGGGCCCTCCCGCAGGGAGCCTTGCCCTCTGTGGGAGAAGAGGCAGCCGCACCTGCAGACTCAGGGCGCCGGGGCTGTGCTGGCCCACGTGGGGGCTTGGGAGGCGGCTGCCGGGAAGGTGGGTGTACCCCCAGCCGCGCCCCTCGTGGGCCGGCACAAGACAAGCCCGGAGGGCTGCTCTGCGCACGCAGGCACCCCAGCAGGGCTCCGGCACGACGCCTCCATCTGCGCAGAGACGCGCTCGGGGTCAGGGGTGCCCTCCGAGCTGCTGTCCTGTCATGCGGTGGAGGTGCACGGGGGGGCTTGGAAGGACGTGGGTCTCGGGCAGTGCTGCCCCGAGCAGGGGCCTCCCGGGGGCTGTGGTACCACGGGGACGGCTTGTTCTGGGAACCTAGACACCTGGGGTCCTCCACGGCACGCCTGGGGTCCCCCAGGCAGGAGGTGGAGGAAACCACCGACCGGGGTGCCGCCGCACACCAGTTCCCTTGGCGCGGAGCCGAGGGCAGGCTGGCACTGAGTCTGGCCCTGCCAGGTCGTCGGTGCGCGGCTGGCTAGGGCACAGGTAGAGCCTGGCCGCGGGCCCTGGCCCAGGGACTCAGTCCACATGGGCACACATGGGTCGCTCACGAAGGGCTGCTTGTGCTCCATTCCTCCTCCCCGCGGTCACAATGTGCTCAGCCTTCGTCTGTTTCCTCGTTAGTCCTTCTGTTCTCCTCTCCTTCTACCTCCTCTGGGACTGAGCTATTCCTACGATTCTGTTCTCTCTCCCCTGTTGGCGTATTAGCTCTAAGTGTTTTGTTATTTGAGGGGTCGTTTGGGGCTTAAAATGTCTAATGAATCAGATGCCTCCCGTGATATTATACACCTTGGCCACGGCACAGAATGGCCACATTTCCAGACGTCCTGTGCACGCACGTCCCATCGGCCTCAAGGACGTTCCCGCCGTGTTCCCTTTCCTCTGTGCTGTCCTCACAGAAATTTCACTAAAGAGTCTTCATTCTGCCGCCTCTGCTCCACCGAGTGTCCCTGCCCTTCTCCCTGCAGGCTGTCCTTGGACGTTTCGGGTCTGCCGGTGATGAGCGGTCTCGGCTTCCATAGGCATGAACTTGTCCTGGTTTCCCCGTTTCTGAAAGGTGCATCTGTCACACTGAGCTCTAGTTTCATAGTTTTCTCTTTCAGAGCATTTGGACTGTCCCTCCCTTGTGTTGTCTTCGATGAGAACCCTGCCGCCACCGTCCCTCTCCCCAGGACAGAGCAGGCCACTCTCCAGCTGCTTTCAGGGTGTTCCGTTACTCACTGGCTTTCCCGCTGATGACGTGTGCTCATGGGTGCGTGGGGCTCATTGGACTTCCTACCTTTGGGTTTACACCTTCACCCAATCAGGGAAATATGCAGCCACCGTTCCTTCAAAGTTTTGTTGTCCCTCCATTTTGGGGCTTTTAGGTGTTTATGAAGCCTCTCGAAGTTGTCCCACAAGTCATCGACCTTCTGCCTTGATTCTCTTGAACAGTGTCTACCGATTTGTCTCCACTAAGTTGTGCTTTCTGTTACCCCACACAGGGACACGACCACCTTAGGTACTGTGGCCTTTGTTCATGCCAAGTTTAGTCCATCCTACCTTCCCTGTTTTGACCTAGCATTTTGGACATCAGGGACATGGAACGCTGGTGTGACTGCCGAGACTGGGAATTCTAGCGACCATCTCGGTTCTGGCTGGTTCTGCCTGATTGATCATTGCCCTTGTTACCGTCTGTTTCCTGCCTCCCTGCACGCCTGGTACCAGCCTGTGTACCTACCCTGTTGGCTGCTGGGGATTTTTGTGACCCCATAAATCCCCTTAAGCTTTGGTCCAGGACGAGGCTGGACTCCCTGCAAATGCCCCGTGTTCACCACATGGTGGCAGGTCAGCAGGGACGCTCAGTCCAATACCCTCCTCCCCCCTAGCAGGCCCTGCTCAGGACCCACCACCTCCTCGGGGATGGGAGGCTGCCGTCCGCTGCTGGGAACAGGTGTGTGTGTGTGGTGGATACTCTCTCGTGGTCCAGGGATCTGGCCTGGACAGCCTTCCCAGGTGCGGTGCTGACCGGCTCTCTGCTGCACCCAGACCCTGGAGGCCTGTCCCAGCATGGGACTCCCCCACTCTGTCCTCCACTGGGGGTCTGCAGGCTCTCCGCCCCGCACCCGGGGGCTCTCAAGGCAGAAATCAGAGCAGTCACAGAACCCCCATCACAGTCCTGTCTCTCACGGCACTATCTTTGGAGCTGGACGTCCTAGGTTTTGAAATCGCCTTTCACATATTTCAAGTGTTTATGTTTGGTTGTGTCTGGTTCTGGTTTGCTTGTTTTAAATCTATCCCCTATTACCTCGTCTTAGGTGGAAGTGACAGTTTTTGTTGTTTTTTTAATTAAAGAAAAACTGTAATGTGTTTGAAGAAGACTCTTGGAAGTCTAATAGCAAGCGAGTTAGATGACCGAGTGAACCCCCCAGCCCTGGAACCAGCTGTTGGAGGCTGGAGTGGGCACGGTCCATGCCTGGGCGCACTCACGCAGGGTAGGTGGGCCGCCAGGCTCCTGTTCCAGCTCCTCCTCCTCCTGGAAGCAGGTGTGCAAGTCAGCGGGCCAGGGGCAGTGGGCGGAGCTCAGCAGGGCTGGGGTGGCCGATGCCTGCGGGCTCAGAGGCCCCAGGGCCGAGGATGACTGGCTGCCCGAGGAGGAAGTACTGCTGTCTGAGATGGTGGAGTGCGGTCTTTTGAAGGGGGCGGCGCGGTCACAGGGGGGCACAACCACGGATGCTCGGGTCCGTAACTCTGGAACAGGAGAGAAAGCAGGTCAGCCTGGCATTTGCTGTCCAAGTGCAGCCCAGATCCGAAAATGGAGCAGCCGTCTGGGAAACTGACCAGCCCCCCCCCCCCCCTCAGTCCTGTCAGGTGTGACGTGCCACCACCCATCCAGCCTGCTGTGCTGGCTCTTGGGATCCAAAGTGAGTACCAGGGGCCTAAGTCTGAGTCCGTGGGACAGAACGGGGGGGAGCTGAAGCCACATTACCTGCTCCCTTCTTGATAGCCCGGTCGCTTATGGCTGCATCCCTGGGCTGGATGTCCATGAAGGGCTTGTTGCCTATTCCCATGGACACCATTTCTTGCATTCTGAGTTCTAAAACGGAGTAATGCAGGACAACTTTCCAAGCAGCTGCTTGGACTTGATACCGCTGCTGCTGACGCTCTGTACCCAACCATCCAGACCAGAAGCACGTCAGGGCCTGGCCCAGCACCCTACCGAGTGTTGAGGGGCCCCTGAGGGGCTGGGGCTCCCGTGCTGGTACATGCTTCTGGTCTGGCCTCACAGTGGCCTTCCTCAGGGAGCTCAAGGAGCAAACTAGAAAAAGGGGGACACAGGCCTCAGGGACTGGTGTCTGACTGGGCAGAGAAGGGAAGGGTCTGCTCTCAGCATGAAGGACAGTGGGTCACTCAGCAAGCCAAGCCTGCAGGGGGCACATGGCTACAAGACAGACAAGCTGGCAGATATTTACATGTCTTTGACTACAGAGCATAGTGTGAGGGTCTGAGAATGAGTTACTCCTTGGTAAAACCAGACATAGAAAACCAAAGATAGTATTCCAGTTGGGGGCAGTGGAGAGGGAGGAGCGGGAAGAGAGGAGACTGGGGAGGGCGGTGGGGGTCAGGCTGGGGGACATTCCTGCTCCGTGGAAGGGCTGGGTCCGCTCTATGGGGGCTGAGGAGCCAGTGAGTGTCTGAGCAAAGTCGTAGGGCACACGTATGCATGTGCGAGTGTGGACGTGCGTGTGTGTGCATGTGTGCATAGAGTGCTCTGCCCTCTGGAGGAAGCTGCTGGGGGAGGCCGTGCTGCGTCTCTGACGACAGGCCAGGACACTGGCCAGGTGGCCGCCGAGAAAGGGTCAGGAGGTCGTGTTTCCATGTCCGGACACTGGGGCTCTCAGGGTTTCTCCGGCCTGGGGAGTCGGAGCAGACAGAGGGCCGGCTTGGAGGGGTGGCCATGCAGGTGGCATCTGTAGCAGCCGGACTGGATGAAACGCCGCCCGGCGGGTGTGAACAGGAGGGGCTCCAGGGATGAAATCGGGGGGCAGAACAGAAGACCAACCAAGGGGCCAACTTCCAGGAGCAGGAAAGCTAGGTGGTTCCTGGCACAAGGAGCATGGCACCTGATGGGGATGGCCCTCTCCTCCAGGGAGGCCACGGCGGGCCATCAGCCCCATGTCCAGAGGAGCAGGACACTTTGACGAAGGGTAAGGCAGAGAGCAGTGGGCCTAAGCTGTCCCGGAGCAGATTATGACAACGGCCTTGAGTTGCTGTGTGGGGACGGAGGACTTGTAGGTTTATCTGTGCAGTGATGGGAGGGTCATCCATTTCCACATGGATGGAGGAGCTCTCCAAGGGCCCCCTGCCCCAAACTGGCCCCAAACACCTACCCAGGTCCAAGCCCCACACCCCTGACCCCAACGCCCTGCCCAAAACTCAGCCCCTCACCCCTGGCCCTAAATCTCTGCCCCGAGGCTGGCCCCCTAAACATAGAGCTGGCCCTGGGTGACCCTCTTCGGCCCACCTCTGTTCCGCAGAGCCTGCCGCCACAGGATCTGCCCTATCACGTGGGTCCAGGCCGACTTGACCTCTGCAGAGCTGGCCTGGAGAATGTAGGTATCTTGGGACTTTCGCCGCCTGCGGAACCAGATCTCAAACCTCAAGCCGCTGTCTCCAACGTTCTCGGTCATCCCGATCTCCGCCGTCTGCACCAGAAGCCGCGAGTGGCAGCAGCATCAGCAAACACCGATCCTCACCTGAGCACACGACCCCTCCAGCAGACGGCTGACCGCAGCACCCCAGGAACGGAGTTCCTTCACCCGGACGCTGAATGGTGCGGGATGAACCGCGGTCCCGCCCATGTGCTCTGGCTCCGTCTTGGAGCCTCAGTTTCCCCACTGGAGAAAGGGAGGCTGGACCGGCAGGTTCTATGGTGTCCTGGGGCTGTTGCGCGGGACGGGGCCATAGGACCCCCTCTGGTGTTCTCCTCTGCGTTGGCAGGTGAGGGGTTACACGTGTGGGCTCCTCCTGGGAGCTCAGGAGCTCAGAACCTCCAGAGGGTGAGGGCCACACTTGGTGACTGGCCCAGGGGAAGGCCACCTCCAGTGTCTGCCTTTACCAAAATCGCAAATTAAGTTACTCAGGACACTGAGTTTTCCAGCCACTGAAACAGCCCCGGGAACCATAAAGGACAAATGTCTCCCTGTAGCTTTCAGAGCTCAGACCCAGAAGCCCAGAAAATGAGTGTCACCCGTCCCTGCTCGTGCCCAGCAGACCAGGACCTGACACCCAGCAACAGCAGGTGCGAGGCGGCCAAGTTACCTTGAAGGAGTGCTTGTACGAGTAGGTGTCGTAACCCCCTTCCGCCTTCCTGGTCTTGCTAAACAGGATGAGGTCTTCAAAGAGGAACACGTGCCGCAGGTACTTCTTCCTCCCGCAGCACACGGTGAACTCGTCCTGGCATCTCAGCGGCCCCTGCTCCTTCAGACTCACCTGCACACGGAGCAAGCCTCCCTCAGGGACACTCGGACCTGCCCTGACCCCACCCTGAGCCCCATGGACAGGCCAGGGGCTGGGGGTAAACTGATCACCAATGGCTGGTGCCTCCCCCACGATGCCCGTGGAAGGAAGCCTCGGTCAGACCCAAAGGACCCAGCTTGGGAGCTTCCGGGATGAACGAGCGTGGCGTCCTGGGGCAGGGAAACGGCCCTCTCCCCACACCGGGCCCCGTGCCTCTATTCCGGCTGCCTGTTCCCGAGAGTGGCCCCTTACAACAAACCAGGGACGCTGTAGTGAGCTGTTTCTCGGGGCTGTGGTTGTCGCGACGGACGGGTGTGGTGTGTGGGGGGCGTCCATAGGACGGGGCCCCTCCCCTGTGGGGTCGTGCCCTATGTCCAGGCAGATGGGAGCAGGACTGAGATGAGTGGTCGGAAGCCCAGCTGGAGCCCGCGAAGGGCTCGGAGGTACGGGGACGGCCCCACACGTTGGAATTAGGGCCGAAGCCGGAAGGCCGGGAAGGGCCGCTGCTCGTCTGCCCGGCGGCCACAGCTCAGTGTTACCGCTGGAAAGCCCTGGTGTTCATCTGAATGGAAGCCCCGCTGCTGGTCTCACTCATTACTACGCAAACACCCGACAGGGCCGACAGGGACCCGACAGGGCCGACAGGGACCCGTCCCGAGTTCTGCACCCGAGCGTCCCTTGTCCCCAGACGTCCCCCCAAGCTGCAGTCCGGGCTGGTGGCTAGGTGGGAGGACGTGGGCTCCACGCCCTGGCCAGGCCACGGCTCCCTTTGTGGTGTGTGTTCAAACCACTGAAACCCCTGCAAGCTCTCTTGTGACCTTCCAGCCCATGGGCAGCCCTGTCCCAAGCAGCTTGGCTGCGCCTGCTGAATGGAGGGGTCCTGGGGGTGACCACACTTGGGGGGGGCCCTGCGTCCTCCACGGCCGTCCACGGAGAACTTCACTCCGTGCTGGACTCCATCTGTGGCGGCGGCCGCACCCACGGCTCTACCTTTCCTAGCTGGTGCCGGGGTCCCCTGTGCAGCCCGGGTGGGGTCAGAGGGCAGGGTGTCAGCACAGCCCCAGCTGTGCCCACACATCGGCCAGTTCACCTCGCAAGGCTCCCAGGGTCAGTCAGCAGGAGGACAGTCCACGTGGGGCGGTGGCCTGGGAGCTGGGCCGCATCACGGCAGCCAGAGGGCCTGCACTCTGACCTGCTGCTCACGAAACTCTTACTATTGCCTGCAGTGGGGCACACGCCGTTTCATTTTGTGCTGGGAATTCTGTGATTGTCCCTCCAGCTGTCCCCGGCACGGGGCTCTGCTGGAGAAAGGGCTCTTCTGTCTATGCCAGTCCCGTCATGCCACCATGTGCGGGGCACGGGCGCCGGGCCTCGGCACCCCAGCAGAGAGGCCGGTGGCATGGGGTGAGCCGATGCTGGTCGGCCCCAAGCCTAACGGCCAAGCTCATGTTTTCATGCATCCCGTTGTTCTGAAGTCGCTCCAACAAGCAGACGGTTAGCCATTTAGAGCTCGGCACAGTTGTCTGGACACGAAAGCCCTCCCTACCGCCCTGGTCCGCTGGCCCCTTGGGAGGCCTCAAGCTTCAGGAGGCCAGAGGAGAACAGAGGAGTTCCCCCCCCAGAGGAGAGCACGCGCTCTGACCCCAGGCCTCATCTTTCCCGAGCTCAGGAGAGCCCGTCAGGGCCTCGGGGCACTTACATCACAGCCTCGGACGGCGTCCATGGCCAGCAGGTCGTTGCCGTGACGCAGCTGGAAACGAACCATGTCTGCGGCGGCCTGGAGCTCGCGCAGCTCCTGCTCCCCGGCGGGGCAGCCGCCAGCCTCCCGTACCAGGTCCTGCAGCAGCAGCAAGTACTTGCCCATACGCTGCACAGGCTTCAGCAAGTAGGAGGCCAAGTCCATCTTGTCGCCCAGCTGCTCCTGCTTGTCCTGCAAGGGCCGGGGCGAGAGGGTCAGCCTGGGCCAGGAGGGGGGCAGCGCGGCTTTCGGGGTGGGGGGGTGACCTTGAAGAAGGCGTTGCCGTGGCTACAGAGCAGGGCGTCCGACTGGGGCTTGTTCTTGCTGTAGAGCGCGTACAGGCCGAACTCTTCCTCCTGCAACAGGGGAGGACACCGCGCACCTGAGCTGGGGCCGGGGCAGTGTCTGTGCCTCAGCCCCACCCTCTGTGTGCAGAGCCCCACAGGCATGAGACGAGGAGGCTCAAGATTGCATTAAGACCCTCTGGGCTTTCCAGCCTGTGGGGGTAACTCGGGTCGATGTCAGAGTTCCAGAATCGGTCTTTATAATCCAGGGTTTGGGGAAGAGGCGGAGGCCGGCCTGGGAAGGGGCATGGGGAGGGTTTGCCCCTTATCGGTCAAGAACCAAAGTTGTGTCAACATTTAAAATTCTCACCATTGTTGTCAATGTAAAGCAACACAGAGTTTGCCTTATGGCTAAAAGCACCTTCTTAGAAATAGCTGAAAAGACGCAACATGGGCTTTCTTTGACCCTGGGCATGTCTGTTGTAGTAATCTACATTTCATAACACTGAGCCCAGAGCCGCATCTGCCCGCAGCCCAGAGGCCACTGCGTCCCCACTGCCTGGAGCACTGACTTGGTGAAAGCATGTTCTCTGCAGACTGAATTCAGAATTTCATGAAGACCCAGGAAGGGAGAGGTTCATGTCCACAGCTGAGAAGACACTCACTCATCAAGGAGAGAGCAGCCCTCGAGCTGATGCATCCTCCATGAGCCTCCGTCGAGACCCCGATGGGGCTGTAGGCCAAGGGACCGTGGAGGGCACCAGGTGGGCTTGCAGGGACAGGGGGCAAACTGATTTGGGGAGCTGCTTTGGGCTGATTACCTCGAGCGGTGAGGAGAGGGATGTGGGTGGTGACCATGCAGTGAACCCTCAGGGACATGTGGCTCTGGGGAGCCAAGGGTGCCTTCGGGTGGCACCGAGTGACATGGCCAGGGTGATCAGACCCACAGGCTTCTCGTCTATTTTGGTGTTTGTTGATTGACGGGTCTTACGTCCTGTTAGGGACACATCTCCTAGGCCTGGTCTGCAGTGATCCAAATCCCCTGAACCGTGGGCACTGCCAGAGCCGGCCTCTCCGAGGGCACCCTGGGCTGCTGTCCCCTCGGCCGACCACAGGGCGCTGCCCTGCGGCCCAGAGCCCGGGAGGGAGGGACTCACATGTCTCAGGAACCCGCGGCCCGCCGCCAGGGGGCAGGGCTGGCTGCGCTCCAGCTCGGCCAGGAAACGCTGGCCGTGGAAGTCATAGAGCTTCTCCAGGTTCCCAAAAACAACGCTGCGCTTCCCGCGAAGGGCCTGGGGCAGGTCTGTTCTTTCCATTTCTGGAAAGTAGTTGTCGATGACGTACCCTAGGGACCTAACGTACTCCCTCTCCGTGGAGACCATCTCGGCCATTATGTGCTGCAGGCGGCTGCTGGAAGACAGAGGGGTGGGTGGACCCTGAGGCCGGTGCAGGCCTGGCCTCACTCCGGGCCTCAGAGACCCTCGGAGACCCTCGGCCAGCATTGTTCCTGCCTCACATGGAGATGAGACGCTCTGCAGGCCTGGAGGAGTGCGTGTGATTAGACGTGGGCAGCATGTGCACAGAGCATAAGAACTTCCGACGTGATCCGTCAGCAACAAACCCTGTCACGCGGGCCCTTTGACATAAACGAGTAAGAAGAGAAATACGGGGGAGGAAGGCACAGTAGAAAGAAACTGGTTGTGTGAAACGTCTCTATATTATTGGTCACAGTCGTTTAGGGTAAAAGATTCTTCCGGAAAGCGAACAAGAGAGACTCCCAGGACCCGGAACTTGAACCCGGGCCCTGCAGTCTCATCACCAGATGGCTTGATGCCGGCACCCTCTGCAGGGACGGTTATGGCAGTGGGAAGATTTAAACGCTGCAAAGAAGCCTGTGCTGGGGACATACAGGGAGACGCTTTCCGATGCGCACGGACTGCTAGCCTGTCGGAAGGCACTTCTGGAAACCAAGCTTTACGTGGCCGAGACATCTGGAGGCCGAGGGGAAGCAGCTGGAGCTGGAGCGGCAGAGCAGGGCCCAGGGGCCCGGGACGGAGCAGACACGGGGCGCAGGGGAAGACAGCTCCCTCCTTCTGCACAGAGGGCTCCCCCAGCTCCTGCTGGTGTGGCGTCCAGCCTGGGATGTGTCTCTGTGGCAGAAGGCACTTCTGGAGGCACCAAGGAGAGCCCAACTGGCTAGTATTGGGGTGCATTGCCTTCCCGTGTGACAGCGCTCTGCCAGCAACGCTCCTAAATTAATCCAGAGGATACCAGGGGGCTCGATGACATTTTTCTGGCATCACTTGTATTTGCCTTTTTTTTTTTTTTAAGCTGGAAAGCAATCAAAAGCAACCAATGATAGGAAATACACCTGTGGTCATAAAGGCTGCTCCCCACTTGCAGCCGTAGAGCTGGTTCCTTTCCACACTCCCATAACGGACTTAAATACCTGTGGCTCCTGTGGGGGCAGCGCTCCTGGCAGTGCTGGCACAGGAGGCCTGGACATCCCCCCAGTAAACCCGGGGTCCCAGGACCCATAGCACCCCTCCTATCAACAGTTGCTGAAAACAGGTAGCCTTAAATATTTAAAAACAAAACTAGTATGGTCTGGCCATTTGGAAATGGACACTTGAGGACATAATGGCTAGAAATGTCTGGGGAAATGGCTGGCCAAGTGACAGGGACTCTCTCTGGGCAAATGGCAGAAGGCCTGGGTTTTCATGGAAGACCGGGTTAGTTTAATGCTCTTGGCTCTGGGCCCCAGCACCTGAGCAAGATGTGCTCTCTCTCCAGTGTGCTGTGGGGTCCCACTACCAGACCCTGGGTTGGCAGCTCCATGGCCTGTGAAAGGTGGAAGGGGGGGCACCTGTCCCTAGGGACAAAGGCAGGTCACCTTCCCAAGCCTGCTTGCTCCAGACTGAGGATGCCCACTGCGGAGCACTGGGGACTCCCGGCAAGCAGAAGGCCCCCGTCCCTGTGGTCCGTGCCTCTGAAACTTTCAGGAGGAGCTCAGGGGCTGGGAGAGTGGTTCCTCCCAGAGCCTTCCGAGGGATTCCAAACCCCAGGAAAAGCCACCTGGGGACTCCCAAATGAACCCTTGCTGTTCCACCTCAAGTTTCCGCCCCAAACAAGCTGCACCGTAACTGCCTAGAACCTGAAACATGAAGGTGTGTTTCAGGGGAGTACGGTCTCTGTATGAGGAGGAAATGTGTCCACCACCAAACGAGCAAAGAAAGCTAGGACGACGCCCTACCTGCAGCCAGCCCAGCTCACTATAAAGATGGACTAACGGCCCAAGGGCCAGGCCGGGATTCCAGCTGCCTGCACTCCCTGTTGTTAGGGCTGGGCACAGTTCCTGCCCACTTTTCAACCCCAACAGTCAATAAAATATATCTTCTTACATATCTTCTTAAAGATTAAACAAATTCATATGGACATCTCCATTCGGGCAACACACACACTTCTCACCTCAGGGCTGAGAGACATTTTTTTAAAAGTAATTTTTAAATCACTTCTTCATATCCCAGGTGTGATTTGCTTATTGTGATTGTCTATAAATGGGCCTACAATGGGAGCCGGTTGTTCAGCCACCAGAGCGGGTGAGCTAGGTGCCCCCAAGCCATGGAAAAGGAAGCAGTTTGCGGGGAGCCTGCCGAGCGCGGGGAGGATGGCAGCATCTCGTCTGAGCTCACAGGCAAGTGCGCCGCCTGGACCAGACACGGTGGAGCTGGAGGGATGTTTGTGGGTTTTCTGCTCTGTGCAAGGCTTTGACTCTCTGGCACCACAGGGACCACTAGGCTAAGGGCTGGAGGGGGGCGCGCCTCACCTTCCCGCTCGCCTCCTTCTGTCCTCGGAGGGGTGGTTCCTGGAGGGAGAGGACAGACTCCGGTTCCGAGTGACCAGGGGGCTCTCAGCATGTGGCCTCGGTGGGGGCTTCTTCTCAGAGGCCACAGTGCTGGTCACCTCTAGGCCCCTGATGAAGACCCCGGTGTGGCCTGGCCAGGGGGCATCCCTGGGCCCACTATCAAGCTGTGCAATCTCAAAGCCTCGTGGTTTCCTCATCCTTTTCTTTAGGGGCTGTTTCCTGGGGCAGGTGGTGGGTGTCTGGATGGGCTCAGAGGAACAGGGGGCGCTGACCTGTGGGGAAGGCACAGCTGGGGCCAGGGGCTCAGTCTCCTGCCTGCACAGAGGGGCTCGTCCAGGGAGGCCAGGCAGCAGCTGGGCCTGCTCGCCAGTGCGACCCTCCGAGTCAGTGGGTGGGGCCCTGGAAAGCTCACGGTGCCTCCTCTCGGCTCCCGGGGCCAGCTCAGGCTCCAGGGCTCTCTGGTCCAGAGGCGGAGTGCCAGGGTCCGGGCTAACCCCAGACAGGGCCTCTTGGAAGCGAAGTTGGGTCTGCGGGCTCTGCAGCTCTAAAGGGTGCCGCTGCTGCAGCACCCGTGGGCCACCCAGGGCCACTGCCACTGTGCTGGCCTCGGGGAGGTTCTGCACTGTCAGCTCTGCGGCCTCCCGGGGACAGCTCCGCACACATTCCGTGCCCGGCTCTGGGCCCAGGAGCTCCAGGTGCTCATGGCTCCGCTGCCTCCACCCATCCACCTGCATGGCAAAGGATGGTGCCGGTTAGGGCTGTGGAGGGCTGTCACGGCCACCGCGGCCTTGGCACCCCATCCCACCTCATGCAGTCATGCCGCAGCTCAAGTAAACTTGGTCATGTTCCTTCTGCTCTCTAGGTGCCCCACATCAAGGACCAGGGTGAGCCAGGTGGCCAGAGCAAGAGGAGGACCCCTCTGCCCACAGGGGCAGCAGCCAGCCAGACTCGCACTAAGAGCAGCAAGATGAGGTTGCACCTGAGCCCAGTGAGGTCTGACTCCTCCACGGCCCCCAAGAACAGGAGGTGGGGCTGTCCAGGGCCGTGGGATGGATGCCAGGCTGCGAGCACAGGTCCCACCCCTGCCCTGGCCTTCTCCGACCCCCTGGATCCCATCAGGAGGAGCTGTGCTGCTGGGGGTTCTGGGGTGCAGGCAATGCGGGGGGTGCTGGTGAGTTTGCATACATGTGCTGTAGTGACTGTCCTGGGGTCTGACCACAAGTGGACTCTTAGAGCTGAGCCGGTAAACACAGGAAAGTTCATGTGTTCCTTTGGCTTGTCTGTTTGGGACAATGAGTACATGCCTCACACGGTGGCTGGGAGCCCGGGGCGCGGTGTCGGGCGTGCTGGTCAGCTGTCCCAGGGCTCGGCTCCCTCAGGCCCGCAGGGACTGGGCTCCCTAAATGTCCACAGCACATGAAGGTCTCTGGAGGCCATTCCATTGCCTCATGGAAAGTCAGACAGCTGAGCCCCCTGGCCAGCACTCCCATGGTGCTCAGGCACCATCTGAAGTCCCAGATTGTGTCCTCTGGGCCTTGGGAGCTGCTCTCCTCCATCACCTGACCAGACGGCTGCAGCCCAAGGAGCAAAGGGCTGGCACAAGCCTGGTACCTGCTCCATTTCTCTGTGTGAGTCTTCCCGTGTGGACACGCCATCCCCTGTCGTGGAAGGTCTGGGACCCTGCCCGTTGCTACGGCACGTTCTCAAGACAGAGAAGCTCCAAGGGGCCAGGAACTTCTCTCCTCTGCAACCACAATATGATCTTCGTCGGAAAGGAAGGCTTCATTTTCAAACGTGTGAAGGAGTCTGGTTCTATGCTCGTGGGGACAAAGGAAGCCGCAGACACCGCGGACGGGCTGGCTCAGCTGGCTGCCACAGCCCGCACAGCCGCCCCAGCCCAGCAAGCTGTGGCTAGCAAACAGGCCACACCGCCTAGAGGTTTGAACCGCCGTCTCTACCGCCAGGCCCCTTTCAGCCCGTGGCGTCTCCGTGGCTCAAGTGCGCAAGTGGACGGGCTGTTCGCAGAACTTTCCGTTTTGGAACTTGTTACTACGCTGAACACACCCAGAAGTCTTCTCTGGCAGAGGCACTAGGGTACTCGGGGGCTGTCTGGGAGGGTGGGAGGGGCCGGCGGCAGCCCCCGCCTGGACCGCATGGGGGACGGCACTCCTTCACGGCGCACGCGTCGGGGGCCAAGACGTCGGGTCCGTGCCTGTTCTCGTGGGCTAGCAATGCCAGGGTCGCTGGTCGTGAGGGGCCGGGGGAGAGGTTTCCAGCAGTGTGGCGATGGGGCTGGAGCTACGGCTGCAGAGCTGTGCTGGGTGACCCCGCGCTCAGGCAGAGGGGAGCTGAGCACACGCTCTCTGTGGACGGGGCCACGGAGGAGAACGTCACGTCTGGGTTTTCACAAACACCAGCAGCCTGAGAGGCAGAAGAGTAGGAACCAGTCAAGGAGCAGAGACCTCTCAGATGTGCAGCCCCACTTCCAACCTCCTGGAAAAGTCCTGGTTGGCTTCAAGATGTAAATGGAAAAATCCCAACCGTAAAAGTCTTAGGATGGAATACCTTAGTTGTTTTGTAACCTTCAGGTAGAAAAGGTCATTTCAATCATAAGCAAAGTTGAAGGGCAGTGACCAACTGGGGCAAATATCTGTCACATAACCAGAGTGTCCGTGTGAGTCGTGTGTGTAAGAGTGAAGCTTCGAGCTGGGGAAGTGGCTGCTGGGTGGAAAGCTGTTTTTTTGGAGAAGAAATACAAATAACCCCCAGACAGATGAAGATCAATGTGGCATAAAAATTCCCAATGCAGTGATGAGGGACTTGTTTTCACACCGGTGCGGAAGGGATGCTGTCAAGGCTTCTGCTGAGAATCTGAGTCAGGAAGGCTGCCTGCAGGCCCATTTGGCCAAAGTGTGAAAACCTCGAAGACGGCGGGCCCTAACCCAGCCATCCCAAGCCTAGGCGCCTGTCCAAGGCAAACAGTCGGAAAGTGTGAACAATGCAGGTGCGTTGACGTGTACAAGGGTGGGAGACGGGAGAGCCAGGGACCTGGGCTGGAACCGAACAAGCGCATGGAGATCCAGGCCTCCACACTGCCCTGCACGTGCTGGCCGTCCTGGGGACTCAGCCTTGGGATGCTCTGACTGCCCCAGGAGACACACAGGCCTCCAGAGAAGGCCTCCAGCCACACTTGACCTTAACCTACACCGACCGCTGGCTGTGCCGGAGCTCCTGCCTCACTCATTCATATGGGAATAGTGGTTGATAAAAGCATAAGGATTTAACTAGAAATATGTGCAAGCTTTTGAAAAGCTCTTCTATGCATATGTTCCCGGAGGAAAGTCTGGATGATAATGTAGCGCATGGTGACAGTCGTTACTTCAGGAGCAGAGTCTCAAAATGTTTTCCTCTTCCGGCTTCTCTGACCGGAGTGCTTACCTGGCCCTGTTGCTCCTGGAGCGCCCTCACTTCCTGCAGCCTCTCCAGCTCCTGCAGACATCTGTTGGAGGCGAGGACAAGCCGATGCACCTCTTCGTCCACTTGGTTGTACAGCCTGGAGGCGACCTCGATGGCATCCCTGCGAAAGGCAGTGTCAGAAAGCCAAGTTGTTCAGAGACATACACTGTTGGCGACAACCTAGCGAAGAAAGCACAGCTGCACTCTTGGCCTTCCTTCTGTCGGACACAGATGGAACACTCCAAGGGGGTCCACAGCCAGAGCAGGAACATAAACGTGTTGGGAGTGACAGATGCAGGGGCCTCAGGGGTGTGGCGAAAAGTGAGTGGGCAGGCATGGCTCCCCAGGACAGAAATAGACAAAGAAGCTTTCCATCGGGACCTCTGCTGAATTCCGTGGTGATGAGTTTTGCCTTCCACTTGAGAAGTCCCAGGAAGCTGCTCCTTTTGTTTGAAAGATACAAATGTCCATAGGCTCCAGTCCAAAGTGTGCCCGTTAGCAAGAACAGAGGTTTGGACCCCTGGGCGATGCTGTAGGCGATAGGAACAGACATTACTCTGGACGGGCGGCCCTGGCATGGCACTCACCGGCAGTCTTCGCTGGTGCCCAGCTGCTCTGTCCTCAGACGCACCAGCACGGCGCCACCCTCTAGTCGGAGGGCCACCAGCAGGGCATCTTCTAGCACACACTTCATCATTGCTTTGTGCTTGCCAATTAGGTCTGTGACCTCCTGCATGGGGTGGGAGAAGGGTGTCTAGAACCCTGTCCTCCACGGGGAGCGCCAGGTGTGACCTGTGTTCCTGTGCTTATCAACAGGCTGAAAGTTGGGAGGGATGGTGGAACCCACACTTGACCCCCATCCCAGCCGGGAGGCTGTGAGTCCCAGGGGTGCTCACCCGAGGGGCAGGTGAGACTAAGGAGAGGAGAAAGGAGGGAAGTGGGAAACTTGGCAGCAGGAGGAGAGCCTGATATTTGGACAGGTTTCTGTGGACCTTGCCCACATACCCTGTACCCTGAGGTGTCTCCAGCCCAGGCCTCTAGGCTGCTGATTTTCCTCTAGCCAGCGCACCTTGGTGTCCCAATGGTACATACTCAGGCCTCAGCGGCACACCAGCACCTGCGGTAGCTGTGGGGGTATTTCTTGTCTGGGCATCGGGGAATTTTTTTTTTTTTTGGTCATGGGAAGAAGTGGTCTTTCGGAAGTCCTTTGCAAATTGAAAGGAATTTACAAATTTAAAAAGACTCGAAAATCCCTGCTCTAGATGATAGATTTGGCTAAACCTCGATGGTCCCACCTACCTGCTTGTGAAATAAAATAAAATCCAGGAGAACCTACCTGTGCTGTGCTCAGGGTCTGGGGGGTATTCAGGGAGAGGACTGAATTCTGTAGGAAAACAATGGCATCCTTGCAATTTGTGGTGAAGTGCTCCAGCTTCTATTGTGGTGGGAGAGGCAGGAGAGGACAGACACAGTGTTAGCGTCCACAGAAGCACTGCTGCAGCACCCTCCCTGCCCAGAGCGGGACTTCCAAGCCCGCCACAGTGTGGCTCTCCACAGACCGTGAGTGCAGCTGTGGTGGGCACAACACCTGGGGTAGGGTCACCTGTTTCAGGTGTGAGTGAAAACATCTGCATGAGGAGAAGTCCCAGGACACTGGCAGGTGCTGTGGCTGTGACCTTACCCTACGGAAGCAGATCCAGGCACTGTGGCTGTAGGGAAAGGAGCCATCAAGGTCTGCGGTCAGCTGCGAGCTGTCAACCAGCTTGTGCAAGGCCTTCAGGGAGCCCACTACTTCACACTGCCAAGGAGAAGCCGTCACTGGTTATGGCCACAGATGCATTCATCAGAAGGACCACTGTGATGACTCACTCTGGGGAGGACTACCACCCACAGGGTTGAGAGGCAGGTTCAGGGTCCAGTGACCTTGCCCTGCTGGTGGCATTAATGGGCTGAATGTGGTTGGGTCCAGGAATGAAGGTGCAGAGAGGTGAAAGGAAAAGGTAACAAAGAGAAATGACAGAAAGATTCCAAATAAGACCAAAAAGAGGAAAACTTGAAAAGTAAGAGAAGGCAAGATGATAGGGGAGGAGGGAAGACGAAGAATGAATGAAGCTACTCTGAGATGGCAGAGCTGGTCCTTCCCAGACAACCTGAGAGGCTGCGGAGTGGCAAACAGGGTCTGACTCACTGAGGAGGGCTGCTGAAACATGGATGAAGGGAGCGGCAGGGGTGAGCTCTCCATTTGCATGGCTCTGGCCTGAAGGCAGGATGCCAACATGGGAGACTGGATTGACCGAGGCTCTGACAGAAAGCAGGCATCTTTCTGGCCTGAAGAACCAGAAAGCAGAGCTGGGTTGGAATGCAGAAATTGAGTCCTACAAGGGAGAAAGCCGGGGACAGGGAGCTCCAGTTGTGTGTAAACTGTGCCCAGTACTCCAGATGACCATGGACCATGTATGCACGGGGAAGACTCTGGGTAGCTAAAGGCAAAAAGAACTGAACTGGACCTACACAGGGGACAGTTTTCAGTTTTGAGTCCAACCAAGTTACAGGCATTTCAAAACAGTCTGCTATGGAGGTCTGTGACAGAATCCACAGTCAGCATGTTCAACATTCTTCGACAGAATGTTCACATGTCCAGAATACAATCCAAAATTACCAGACATGTGAAGAATCAGGAAATTATGACACATTCTCAAGGGACATGACAGTCAACAGAGGTCAACCCAGAAAAGACCCGGATGCTGGAATTATTAGACAAGGACTTTAAAGTAGTGGTCATAATTATGCTCGATGATGTAAAGGAAAAATGCTTATTGAGAGTAGGAAATCTTAGCAGAGACAGATAAAATATGTTTAATATGTTTAAACCCACTGATGTTTATAGTTGAAAAATATATTATCACTAAACAATGTCACTAGAAGGGCTTCATAGCTTAATGGAAATGAATAGAGTATGGAGTCAGTAACCTTGAAGATAGAGTGCTAGAAACAATCTGATCTGAAGAAGAGGGAAAAAACAAGTGGGGAAAAAAAGTGCTTCTCAAAGACCTCTGGGGCAAGATCATTTAGGGAGGAGTTAAGATGGTGAAGGAATGGGATGACCTTATGCTTACCTTGTCCCTCGAACACAGCTAGATAATTATCAAATCATTTTGAATACCCAGGATATCAACCTGAGGACTGAGAGAACAAACCACACAACTAGTGGGACAGATCATACTCTATTTATGTAAAATGCAGAAATAAGGAAGGAAAGAATCCTGAGAGCAGCAAGAGAAAAGAAATCCCTAAATTACAAGGGAAGACAAATCATGTTAGCAGCAGGTCTGGCCAAAGAAACCTGGCAGGCCAGGAAAAAAGTGGCATGATGTATTTCACATGCTGAATGGGAAAAATATGCAGCCAAGAATACTTTAGCCAGCAAGACTGTCATTCAGAATAGAAGGAGAGATAAAAAATTCCCCAGACAAACAAAAACTAAAGGAGTTCATGACCACTAAACCAGTCCTGCAAGAAATATTAAAGGAGACTCTGAGTGGGAAGGACCAAAGGCAACAAAGACAGGAGAGGAAAGACAAAATCTCTAGATCCAACAACTTCACAAGTAATACAATGGTCCTAAAATCATACCTATCAATAATCAATCAATAATACACTCTGAATGTAAATGGACTATATATTCCAACCGAAAGATGGAGGGTATCAGAACGGAGTAAAAACAAAACAAAACAAAACCAAGACCTATCTATATGTTGTCTAGAAGAGACTCATTTTAGACCTAAAAACATCTCCAGATTGAAAGTGAGGGGGTGGAGAATCATCTAGCACGCTAATGGACGTCAAAAAAAAGCCAGAGTAGCCACACGTAAATTGGACAAACTAGATTTTAAACTAGAGACCGTAACACAAGATGAAGAAGGGCACTGTATCTTAATAAAGGGGTCAATGCAACCAGAAGATCAGAGGACCCAATACTGTAAGTATTTATACCCCCAACCTGGAAACAGCTAAACATATACAATAATTAACAGCAAACATAAAGGAACTCATTGATAATGACCCAATAATAGTAGGGGGACTTTAGCACCCCACTGACAGCAATGGACAGCTCATCTAAACAGAAATCAACAAGGAACAACAAATGGCTTTGAGTGACACACTGGAGCAGATGGACTTAAGAGATATATTTAGAACATTTCATCCTAAAGCAATAGAATGCACATACTTTTTGAATACACATGGGATATTCTCCAGAAAAGATCACATACTGGGTCACAAATCAGCCCTCAACAAGTACCAAAAGATCGAAATCACACCATGTGTATTTTCTGACCACAACATTATGAAACTTGAAGTCAATCATGAGAGAAAGTCTGGAAAAACCACATATACATGGAGGTTAAAGAACATTCTACTAAGCAATGAATGGGTAAACTAGGATATCAAAGAAGAAAATTAAAAGTACATGGAAACAAATGAAAATGAAAACGTGATGGTCCAAAACTTTGGGATGCAGCAAAAATGGTTCTAAGAGGGAAGTATATAGCAATACAGGCCTCCTCAAGAAGCAAAAAATATCTCAAATACATGACCTAAGCTTACACCTGAAAAAGTTAGAAAAGGAACAACAACAGAAGGAAAGCCAGCAGAGAATGGCAATGATAAAGACACAGGCAAAAATAAATGCTACAGAAACAAACCAAACAGTGAAACAGATCAAGGTAACCAGGAGTTGGTTCTTTGAAAAAATCCATAAAAGTAATAATCCCTAGTCAGACTCAAAAAAAGAGAGAGAGAAAAAGGAACCCCCAAAATAAAAGCACAAACAAGAGAGGAGAAATAACAACAAACCCCACAAAACCACAAACAATTATAAGAGAATATTATGAAAAACTATATGGCAACAAATTAACAATCTAGAAGAAATGGGTAAATTTTTGAAAACCTACCAAACCTACCAAAACTGAAACAGAAAGAAATAGAAAATTTGAACAGACCCATAACCAGCAAAGAAATTGAACCAGTAACAAAAATCTCCCAACAAACAAAAGTCCAGGACCAGATGGCTACACAGGTGAATTTTACCAGGCATTTAAAGAAGAGTTAATACCTATTCTTTCCAAACTATTTCAAAAATTAAAAAAGGGCAGAAAACTTCTAAATCCATTCCAAGAGGCCAGTATTACTCTGATACCAGAACCAGATAAAGACTCCACTAAAAAAGAGAACTACAGGCCAATATCCCTGATGAACATGGATGCAATAATTCTTAAAAAAAAAAAAATACTAGCAAACTGAACCCAACAATACATTAAAAAAATCATTCATCATGATCAAGTGGGATTTATTCAATATAAAGAATGGTTCATTATTTGCAAATCAATCAGCATGAGATAGCACATCAATAAGAAAAAGGATAAGAACTATGTGATCATTTCAATAGAAGCAGGAAAAGCATCTGACAAAGTACAACATCCATTCATGATAAAACCCTCCACAAAGTAGGTTTAGAGGGAACACACCTCAATATAATAAAGGCCACATATGAGAAACCCACAGTTAACATCATCCTCAATGGGGAAGAACTGAGAGCATTTCCTCTGCAGTGAGGAAGAAGACAGGGATGTCCCATCTCACCACTGTAATTCAACATCATCTGGAAGTCCTAGCCACAGCGGTCAGACAACAGAAAGTAATAAAAGGCACCCAAAATCAGCAAGGAAGGAGTCAAACTCACTATTTGCAGATGACATGATACTCTACACAGAAAACCCAAAAGACTCCACCAAAAAACTGCTAGAACTGATACACGAGTTCAGTAAAGTCACAGGATACAAAATCAAGGTACTGAAATTTCGTATTTCTATACATAAATAATGAAGTAGCAGAAGGAGAAATTAAGGAATCAATCCCATTTATAATTGCATCGAAAGTAATAAGACACTTAAGAATAAACTTAACCAAGAAGGTAAAAGACCTGTACTCTGAAAACTATAAAACACAGATGAAAGAAATGAAAGATGACACGAAGAAATGAAAAGACATTCTATGCTCGTGGATTGGAAAAACAATTATTAAAATGTCCCTGCTATGCAAAGCGAACTACATATTTAATGCAATCTCTATCCAGACAGCACCAGCATTCTTCACGGAACTAGAACAAAGAATCATAAAATCGTATGGAACCGGGAGGAGTCAAGAATGTGGAGGAGTAGCAGGCTGAGATGACATCAGGTCACAGGAGATCAGCTAGATAGATTATAAAACCATTCTGAACACCTACGAATCCAACAGGAGATTGAAGAGAAGAAGAACAGCAATTCTGGAAACAGAAAATCGACCACTTTCTGAAAGGTAGGACGTGCGGAGACGTGAATCCAACGCGAGGGGAAGATAGGCCGCGGGGCGAGGGGCCGGCTCCCGGCAAGCGGCGGCGCAGCAGAGCACAAGATCAGGACTTTTAAAAGTCCGCTTCACTGAGGGACATCGCTCCAGAGGCTAGCCGGGGTGAAGACCTCACGGGGACAGGATGGTCTCGGGTCCCACGGGGTCACAGAGGGATCAGGGGTGTCTGAGTGTGGCAGAGCTCGCAGGTATGGGAGTGGGGAAGCCGGCTACAGAGACGGAGCTGAGGAGTGAGCTCTCAGTGCGGGGTTACCTTAAGCTGTGACCCGCAGCCAATGCTCTTTGAGCAGGGACCCCACAAGCGGCAGATCCAGGGAGACCCCCTTGGAAGAGCGGCAGGGATCTGCTGGGCTTGGAGACTCCAGGCGGGACTGTGTGCCAGAGACAGAGATGCTCGGTCACAGGCCGGGTGAGCTCGGAGTGCGGCGGAGGCCGGAGACGGGAGTGATGGAGCGCTTTTCTCCAAGGGCGCACTGAGGAGTCGGCTGAGCTCTCACTCCTCCAGGCCAGAGCTTGGGAGGCCGCCATCTTCATCCCCGTCCTCCGGAACTCTACGGAAAGCGCTCAGGGAACAAAAGCTTCGAGAGCAAACCCGAGCGGATGACAGCCCGGCCCCTGGCAAGGGCGGTGCAATTCCGCCTCCGGCAAAGACTCTTGAGAATCACGGCAACAGGCCCCTCCCCCAGAAGATCAGCAAGAAATACGGCCCAGACCACGTTCACTTACCGAGGAGAACAGCAGAATTCCAGAGGAGGAGAACGCAAAGCATGGAATTCATGGCTTTCTCCCCATGATTTTTCAGTCTTGCAAAGTTAATTAAAATTTTTTTTTCTTATTCTAATTTATTTAACTTTTACTCTTTCCTCTTTTAATGTTTTTTAACTAGTTTATCTTAACAATACCTTTCACTAAAAAAATCTTTTTGAACCTTCATTATTATAGTCATATTTTATCCTTCATTGTATCTATCTTTATTTTTTGTATACACAAAAAATTTTTTTTTCTAAAAAATTTTGGGATACAACTTCTAATAGATCAAAATATACCCTAAATCTAGCACAGGGCTTTGTTCTAGTCTCCAGCTGAGCAAATTCTCTCCACTTTCTTTTTCTTTCTTTTCCCAACCAACTTATTAACTCCTTTTTTAGAATTTTAAAAAAATTTTCATCTATACAGCTATATTCCATCCCTTCATTGTGTTTACCCTTATTTGTGTGTGTGTGTGTATAACACACACATTTATATAAAGGTTTTTCTTATAACCAATAAGGTTACCCTTATTTTTCTTATAACAAATAAGGTTACCCTTATTTGTGTGTGTGTGTGTGTATACACACACACACACATTTATATAAAGGTTTTTTTTCTTTAAAATTTTGGGAGGTAGTTTCATCTAAGAGACCAAAATACTCCCAAAATTAAGTGGGTGTTTCTGTTCTACTCACCAATCTAATCTAATATATATATATATATATATATTTTTTTTTTTTTTTTAATTTTCTTGAACTTTTTACCCCCTTTCTTCACCCCACGATTTGGGGTTTCTTCTGTTTTGGTTAATGCACATTTTTTCTGGGGTCATTACCACCTGTTTAGTATTTTATTCTCTCCTTCATATATTCTTATCTGGATAAAATGACCCTATTTCCCTAATTTCCCTAATATGGCAAAGCAAACAAGCATCAAAATCCAGGAGGCACAGAGAACCCCTCAAAATCAATAAGAATAGCTCCACACACCGTCATCTCGTAGTAAAATCTACAAGTCTTAGCGACAAAGAGAAAATCCTGAGAGCAGCCCCGGACAAGAAGTCTATAACATACAATGGTAGAAATGTCAGATTGGCAGCAGACTTTTCCACAGAGACCAGGCAGGCCAGAAAGAACTGGCATGATATATTCAGAGCACTAAATGAGAAAAACATGCAGCCAAGAATACTATACCCAGCTAGACTATCATTGAAAATATATGTGCTGCCGAAGTGAGCACTAGGCTGTCATTGAAAATAGAAGGAGAGATGAAAAGCTTCCAGGACAAACAAAACCTAAAAGAATTTGTAAACACCAAACCAGCTAGACAGGAAATATTGAACGGCTCCTCTAAGCAAAGAGATACCCTAAAAGTAGTAGACCAGAAAGGAACAGAGACATTATACAGTAACAGTCACCTTACAGGTAATACAATGGCACTAAATTCATCTCTCTCAATAGTTACCCTGAATGTAAATGGGCTAAATGCCCCAATCAAAAGACACAGGTTATCAGATAAAAAAAACAAAACCCATCAATATGCTGTCTATAAGATACTCATTTTAGATCCAAAGACACCTCCAGATTTAGAGTAAGGGGATGGAAAACAATTTACCATGCTAATGGACATCAAAAGAAAGCTGGGGTGGCAATCCTTATATCAGATAAATTAGATTTCAAGCCAAAGACTATAATAAGAGATGAGGAAGGACACTATATCATACTTAAGGGGTCTGTCCAACAAGAAGATCTAACAATTTTAAATATCTATGCCCCTAACATGGGAGCAGCCAACTATATAAACCAATTAATAACAAAATCAAAGAAACACATCAACAAAAATACAATAATAGTAGGGGACTTTAATACCCCACTCACTGAAATGGACAGATCATCCAAGCAAAAGATCAACAAGGAAATAAAAGTCTTAAATGACACACGGGAGCAGATGGACATCACAGATATATTCAGAACATTCCATCCCAAAGCAACAGAATACACATTCTTCTCTAGTGCACATGGAACATCCTCCAGAATAGATCACATCCTGGGTCACAAATCAGATCTCAATCGGTACCAAAAGATTGGGATCATTCCCTGCATATTTTTAGACCATAATGCTCTGAAGCTAGAACTCAATCACAAGAGGAAATTTGGAAAGAACCCAAATACATGGAGGCTAAAGAGCATCCTTCTAAAGAATGAATGGGTCAACCAGGAAATTGAAGAAGAATTGAAAACATTCATGGAGACAAATGATAAGGAAAACCCAATGGTTTAAAATCTGTGGGACACCACAAAGGCGGTCCTGAGAGGAAAGTATATAGCAATAGAAGCCTTTCTCAAGAAATAAGAAAGGTCTCAAATACACAACCTAACCCTACACCTAAAGGAGCTGGAGAAAGAACAATAAAGAAAGCCTAAACCCAGCAGGAGAAGAGAAATCATAAAGATCAGAGCAGAAATCAATGAAATAGAAACAAACAAACAAAAAAATAGAACAAATCAATGAAGCTAGGAGCTGGTTCTTTGAGAGAATTAATAAGGTTGATAAACCCCTGGCCAGACTTATCCAAAAGAGAAGAGAAAGGACCCAAATAAACAAAATCATGAATGAAAGAGGAGAGATCACAACCAATACCAAAGAAATACAAACAATTATAAGAACATATTATGAGCAACTATACGCCAGCAAATTTGACAATCTGGAAGAAATGGATGAATTCCTAGAAACATACAAACTACCACAACTGAACCAGGAAGAAATAGAAACCAGTAAGGAGATTGAAGCAGTCATCAAAAATCTGCCAACAAACAAGAGCCCAGGGGCAGACGCCTTCCCAGGGGAATTATACCAAACATTTAAAGAAGAATTAATTCCTAGTCTCCTGAAACTGTTCCAAAAAATAGAAATGGAAGGAAAACTTCCAAATTCATTTTATGAGGCCAGCATTACCTTGACCCCAAAACCAGAAAAAGATCCCATCAAAAAAGAGAATTACAGACCAATACCCTTGATGAACACAGATGTGAAAATTCTCACCAAAATACTAGCTAATAGGATCCAACAGTACTTTAAAAGGATTATTCACCACAACCAAGTAGGATTTATTCCAGGGCTGCAAGTTTGGTTCAACATCTGCAAATCAATCAATGTGATACAAAACATTAATAAAAGAAAGAACAAGAACCATATGATACTCTCAATAAATGCTGAAAAATCATTTGACAAAGTACAGCATCCTTTCTTGATCAAAACTCATCAAACTGTAGGGATAGAGGGTACATACCTCAATATCATCAAAGCCATCTATGAAAAACCCACCACGTATATAATTCTCAATGGAGAAAAACTGAGAGCTTTTCCCCTAAGGTTAGGAACATGGCAAGGATGTCATTATCACCACTGCTATTCAACATAGTACTAGAAGTCCTAGCCTCAGCAATCAGAAAACAGAAAGAAATTAAAGGCATCCAAATCAGCCAATAAGAAGTCAAACTATTTCTCTTTGCAGATGATATGATACTTTATGTGGAAAACCCAAAAGACTCCACTCCAAATCTGCTAGAACTTGTATAGGAATTCAGTAAAGTGTCAGGATATAAAAATCAATGCACAGAAATCAGTTGCATTTCTATCCACCACCAACAAGACTGAAGAAAGAGAAATTAAGGAGTCAATCCTACTCACAATTGCACCCAAAACCATAAGATAACCTAGGAATAAACGTAACCAAAGAGGCAAAGAATCTGTACTCAGAAAACTCTAAAGTACTCATGAAAGAAATTGAGGAAGACACAAAGAAATGGAAAAACATTCCATGTTCATGGGTTGGAAGAATAAATATTGTGAAAATGTCTATGCTTCCTAAAGCAATCTACACGTTTAATTCAATCAAAATCCCATCCATTTTTTTCAAAGAAATTGAATAAATAATCCTAAAATTTATAAGGAACCAGAAAAGACCTCGAATAGCCAGAGGAATGTTGAAAAAGAAAGCCAATGTTGGTGGCATCACAATTCCAGACTTTAAGCTCTATTACAAAGCTGTCATCATCAAGACAGTATGGTACTGGCACAAAAACAGACACATAGATCCAATGGAACAGAATAGAAAGCCCAGAAATAGGCCCTCAACTCTATGGTCAACTAATCCTTGACAAAGCAGGAACGAATTCCAATGGAAAAAAGACACTCTCTTCAACAAATGGTGTTGGGAAAATTGGACAGCCACATGCAGAAAAATGAAACTGGACCATTTCCTTACACCACACACAAAAAATAGACTCAAAATGGATGAAGGACCTCTGGAGACCAATGTGAGAAAGGAATCCATCAAAATCCTTGAGGAGAACACAGGCAGCCACCTCTTCAACCTCAGCTGTGGCAACTTCTTCCTAGAAACATCTCCAAAGGCAAGGAAAGCAAGGGCAAAAATGACCTGTTGGGACTTCATCAAGATCAAAAGCTTTTGCACAGCAAAGGAAATAGTTAACAAAACCAAAAGACAACTGACAGAATGGGAGAAGATATTTGCAAACAACATATCAGATAAAGGGGTAGTATCCAAAATCTATAAAGAACTTATCAAACTCAACACCCAAAGAACAAATAATCTAATCAAGCAATGGGCAGAAGACATGAACAGACATTTCTGCAAAGAAGATATCCAGATGGCCAATAGACGCATGAAAAAGTGCTCCACATCACTCAGCATCAGGGAAATACAAATCAAAACCACAGTGAGATACCACCTCACACCAGTCAGAATGGCTAAAATTAACAAGTCAGGAAACGACAGATGTTGGTGAGGATGCGGGGAAAGGGGAGTCCTCCTACACTGTTGGTGGGAATGCAAGCTGGTGCAACCACTCTGGAAAAGAGCATGGAGGTTCCTCAAGAAGTTGAAAATAGAGCTACCCTACAACCCAGCAATTGCACTACAGGGTATTTACCCTAAAGATACAAACGTAGTGATCCGAAGGGGCACGTGCACCCGAATGTTCATAGCAGCAATGTCCACAATAGCCAAACTATGGAAAGAACCTAGATGTCCATCAACATCCAATGAATGGATAAAGAAGATGTGGTATATATACACAATGGAATACTATGCAGCCATCAAAGGAAAAATGAAATTTTGCCATTTGCAATGACATGGATGGAACTAGAGGGTATTATGCTGAGCGAAATAAATCTATCAGAGAAAGACAATTATCATATGAGGAATATGATATGAGGAAGTTGAGAGGCAATGTGGGGGGTTTGAGGGGTAGGAAAGGAATAAATGAAACAAGATGGGATTGGGAGGGAGACAAACCATAAGAGACTCTTAATCTCACAAAACACACTGAGGGTTGCCCGGGGGAGGGGAGTATGGAGAGGGTGGTGGGGTTATGGACACCGGGGAGGGTATGTGCTATGGTGAGTGCTGTGAAGTGTGTAAACTTGGCGATTCACAGACCTGTACCCCTGGGGCTAATAATACATTATATGTTAATAAAAAATTAAAAATTAGAAAAAAAATTAAAAAGAATCATATGGAACCACAGAAGACCCCTAATAGCCGAAGCAACTTTGAAAAAAGAAAAACAAAGCTGGAGGCGTCATAATTCTGGACTTCAAGTTATATTACAAAGCTGTAGTAATCAAAACAGTGTGGTGGTACTGGCACAAAAATGGAAACATGAGATCAATGGAACAGAATAGAAAACCCAGAAATGGACCCACCACTATAACGTCAACTAATCTTCCACAGAGCAGGAAAGAATGTTAATGGAAAAAAGACGGTTTCTTCAACACTGGACAGCCACATGCAGAAGAATGAACTGGACACTTTCCTTCACCACACAAAAACACAGCCTCAAAAACAAAGACCTAAATGTGAGACCTGAAACCATAAAAATCCTAGAAGAGAGCACGGGGGATAATTTCTCTGACATCGGCCATAATAACCTATTTCTAGATCTGTCTCCTGAGGCAAGGGAAACAAAACCCAAAATAAATTATCGAGGCTTCATCAAAATAAAACCTTCTGCAGAGGGAAAGAAACAACCAACAAAACTAAAAGGCAACTATGGAGTAGAAGATATTTGCAAATAACATCTTTGACTAAAGGGTTAATCCAAAATATGTAAAGAACTTCTAAAACTCAACACCTCCCCCCAAGAAAAATCCAACTGAAAAGTGGGCAAAAGTGACAAACAGACATTTTTTCGAAGAAGACATCCCAGCGGCTAAGAGACACATGCAAAGATGCTCAATATCACCTCGGATCCGAGGGTCCCCTGGCGCCTGACACCACCAGAGACAATGTGTGCTGGCGAGCACGTGGAGAAAGGCAGCCCTCCTGGACCATGGGTGGGAGTGCAGCCACTCTGGAGAACACTGCGGAGGTTCCTCAAACGGTAAAAGTACAACTACCCTCCCACCCAGCAGCTGCACTCTGGGTATTTCCCCAACGGGACACAAAAACCCTAATTCAAAGGGATACATACAGCTTGGATGCTTGGAGCGGTGTTATCAACAGCAAACTGTGGGAAGAGCCCAGGTGTCCACCAACAGAAGAACGGAGAAAGAAGACGCGCCGCATATACACAATGGAATACTATGTGGCCATCAGAAAAAGAATTTAGTGATTCATCATTTACATACAACACCCAAAAAACATGAAATCTTGCAATGAGATCTTACTAATTGCCATTTTCAATGATGTGGATGGAGCAAGAGAGTTTATGCTAAGCAAAATAAATCAGAGAAAGACAAATGCCACATGATTTCACTCATTTCTGGAATTTAAGATGAACAAAGGGAAAGTGGGAAAAACAGAAAGGGGGACCCAAACCATAAGAGACTCTTAACAACAGAGAACACACTGAGGGTTGCTGGAGGAAGGCGGGTGGATGGTGGGCCAGATGGGGGATGGTTAGGGCACTTGGGATGAGCCCTGGGAAAAACTAAAAATAGATAAAATTAGATTGTGGGAAGAGTTGCATAATTCCATGCATATACTAAAAACCATTGATGCAGTCTGATCAATGATTTGTATGGGACATGAACTAGATCTCAGTAAAGTTGCTTTTGAAAAGAAAGAAAGAGAAAGAAAACTTCTAGACTATTACTTCTTGAAATTCTAAAAAGTAAAAGTGCAATAAAGAGTGAAAAACAAAAAAAGACCTATGGGGCAACATTGGTGTGTGTAATCAAAATCCTAGAACAAGGGGAGAGAATGAGGCAGAATAAAACATTTCAAGAAATAATGAATGAAAATTTCCTGAATTTGGTGATAGACATAAATTTAAACATTCAAGTTCAGCCCAACCTAAGAGGATCAAGATAAAGAAAATTATGCCTAGTCATGTTCTAGCCAATTTACTGAAAAGAATCAGAAAATCTTGGAAGTAACCTAAGGAAAATGACACATTATCTATAGATGAGCAATTATGTGAATTACAACAAACTTTTCATCAGAAACGGTGGAGACCAGAAGTCAACAGAAGACACCTTTAAAGGGCTGGGAAAACAAACGAAGGCCTTCTCTAAGCCAGAATTCTGTATCCAGCAAAAAATCCTTTAAGAATGAAGGCAAAATAAAGAGTTTTTA